>WNNJ02000282.1:0-244043 GCA_012934845.2 Pomphorhynchus laevis
TATATTATAATATTAATTATATATTATAATATATAATATATTATAATTTATATATATAATTTTAATATATTAAAATATATTAATTTAATATATTATATATTATGATTTTAATATATAATTATATATTATTATAACTTATAATATTATATAAATATTATAATAATGTATATTATATATTATATACTAATATATAATAATGTTATAATAATGTTATAATAATGTTATAATAACATTATATAATATTGTTATAATAACATTATATAATAATGTTACAATCTTACAATTTTATGAGCTTACGCGAATTATATTCCTTTGCTGTAATACTGTAGATCTTGGTGTCAAAAGATTGACAGGGAACACGTTAAGCCAAAACATTTGTTTATGTTTATAATATAACAAAACATTTGTTACATAAATGTTTTGACTGATAGATATGTCATGCCAAATGTTTGCTACCTTTTAATGCAACAAATGCTTATACAAATAGTTTTAGTTTTTTGTATATACAATCATTAATCTAAACATTTGTTTATATAACAAATGTTTACCCAAATAAATATTGCTGTTATCTCTTCTTCTTTTTTTTCTTTAGCCTTATTCCCGTGTGTTGGCGGGGTCGGCTCTCATGGAACGCATCCTCCATTTGCAACGATCCGAAGCCAGATCAGGGTGTAGTCCAGCATCTCTTAGATCCTTGTGCAGCGTGTCAGACCATCGCTGTCTTGGTCGTCCTTTGGGGCGTTTGCCTTTAAAGTCTATTTTCAAGCCTGCCTTTGCGATGGAACCGTCATGTGCCCGTAGAGTGTGGCCAAACCAGCGGAGACGGGCTTCTAGCATTTTCTCACGGATAGGCATCACACCGTATCGTCGGTAAATATCATCATTGCGAACCCGATTTAGGAGACTAAAACCGCTTGTCCATCGAAGCATCTTCGTCTCCATGACAGCGAGACGACGTTCCGCTATCTTTGTGATAGGCCAGCATTCTGCTCCATAAAGAGCAATGGGACGAATAATGCTTCGATATATCTTTGACTTTATGCTATCCTTCATTTTGCGGTCGCACATTATGCCAGTTGTAGCACGCCACTTCATCCATGTAGCATTGATTCTGGCAGTTATTTCGTTGTTCAATTCGCCATCAGCTGAGAGCACCGATCCTAGATATTTGAAATTTTCGGTCCATGGAAGGTCTGTTCCGTTGATATTGATCGTGCCCGTATCGTTTGTATTGGTCGTCAAGTACTCAGTCTTCCTAGTGTTTAGCCGCAGGCCATGTTGTGCTAATCTGTCATTCCAAAGCTTGACTAACTGCGTGAGGTCGGTCTTATTGACGGAAGCTAGAAAGACGTCGTCCGCATATAGTAGGGTATAAGGTGCTTGACGCTGAATGTCGCTCGTTAAGGTATCCATGACCAGAATAAACAGAAGTGGCGAAAGCACGCTTCCTTGGTGGACGCCGACGGAAATACGAAATGGTTTTGATACTCCAGCTGTGCATCGTACTCTGCTTCTTGGGCCGATGTAGAGCAGCTTGACCCACTCAACCAGATGCTCTGGGATTTGATGTTGGCGTATCGCATGCCAGATAAGCTCATGTGGAACGCGATCGAAAGCTTTCTCTAAGTTGAGGAATGCTATGTGAAGAGGTGTGTCTTTTTCCCGATATTTTTCGATCAGCAGCCGCGCGGCATGTATGGCGTCGGTGGTGCCACATCCCTTGACGAAACCAGCCTGATTGATTGTACAATTTGCGATTTTGCGTATACGCTGGTCAAGAATTCGCTCGAATACCTTCATAGTATGAGATAGCAATCTGATAGGGCGGTAGTTTGAACATTCAGCTGGATTTCCTTTCTTTTTCCAAATTGGTACCGTGGTGCTATATTGCCAATCAGTCGGTGTTGTGTGTTCTTCGATGATTTTGTTAAAGAGTTTCGCTAACCAAGGTGCTGGGTTCCAGCACTTGGATTTCCATAGCTCGGCTGAGATGTCATCTGGGCCTGCTGTTTTTCCCTTCTTTGTCCTCTTTAACGCTTCATCAACTTCCTCCGTGCTAATTGGGAGTAATGGACCGAGTACTGTTTGGGCTTGTGAGATTGGGGGGTGAGTGAACTCTTCAGTACATACTTCCTCAAAATACTCACGCCATCTTTATAAAACTTCTGGTCGACCTACGATTTGTTCGCCGTTTTTATCATTAACGCAGTGGAACTTTTCGATGTCCTGAGTTTGTTTGTGGCGGAGCTTGAGAAGTCGGAAAAGGTCGCGTTCGCCGTCTCGAGTATCCAGCTTCTTGTACACTTCCTCATAATGGATGGCTCGTGCGGACGCCACGGCTTTCTTCGCTTTACGCTTGGCTTCGTGATACTTCTGCCAATTTACATGGGTCTTATCATCGAGGAATACGTGATATTGTCGCTTCTTTTCACGCACCCTCATTTTCACCTCATCTGTCCAAAGCCAAGTATCAAAATTGATGTAGCGTCTTCCGGGCTTGGTGGATCCAATTGTCTTTTTGGCGGCGATGTGGATAATATCTTTGACTCTGTTCCATGTGTTCTCGACGTCTGTTACGTCAGGCAATTGTATGCGATGTATCATTTTAGACTCCTTCTCGTGGAATCGCCACCACTTGATGCGTGATGGGCCGGTACGCTTTTCCTGATGTTGTTTGGGTGGTTTAATATTCAAAACTGCGATTACGGGACGATGCTGTGCTGCTGTTGTCTTCATTCTTGCGCCGTACAAGAATGAAGTCAATCTGCGATTTGTTTACTCCACTGTAGTATGTTGGAAGCTGTGTGGGCCGCTTTATGAACCATGTATTGGTGATGATGAGGTCGTGGGAGTCTGAGAAGTCGACAATGCGCTCGCCATCTTTGTTTCTCTGACCGTATCCATTTCCACCATGGCACTGATTTCCTTCGGCCCGTTGGCCAACATGACCGTTGAGATCTCCTGCGATTATTAGATAATCTTCAGCGGGAATTTTGCGTGTGTTGCTGTCCAGCATCTCCCAAAATGTATCTTTCTCTGATTCGCTTTGTCCTGTCTGTGGTGCATAAGCAGAGAAAATGTGAATTGTTCGCTCCATGGTAACGATGGATATCTTCATTAGCCGGTCGTCGTAACGATTCACCTCCTTTACAGCATCACGGAACTGCTCGGAGATAGCTATACCAACCCCATTTCACGCACATCGATACACATTTTGCTAGTGTAAGTAATATATGTGTTCGCAAGGCTCTTATGCAATCACTGTAAGGCAGTGTTCTTCGCTCAGCAACTTTTGTGGACATCCAGCGCATTACCTTATCAGCTTCTGGTGCCATTACACCGGTAGCGGAGAAGACCATAGGGAAGAAATGTATTGTTGTATTGTTGTATTTAATAATTTTTTTTTCACCAAGCCAGTTTTAATATTCAAAAAGTCACTAAATTATTCTTAATTGATTAAACATAAATCCCTTTGAGGACGATTTATAGCTGATCGAGCTCCATTATCAAGCTTATTATTATCATTTTTTTTAAAGAAAAATTTTTATTTTCGTAAAACATACAAGAATGTGTCCAAAAGTAAAGAACTAAAGAATTCAAAAATCCAATCATAAGCTAAGTTATTTCTCTTTAATTCGAATCTTCCGGCTTTCGTGACATCTCTTCTGTTGATCGAAAATGATCGTGAATAGGTTTTCCATATGTAGAGCGTGGCGCTCTTAAACAGGCAGATGCAGCACGAGCTAAGGCAAATGAAATTTTCTCTCGTATATTTTTTATTATTTGAGGATATGGGAGTTCGCGTTTTGAGCTTAATTTTGACGCTATTTGCTTCATTATCCTATTAGATTCCTGACTTGATCCTCCTGAAGACGAAAAAATTAACGGACTGAAATGCGCCTGTTCTAAACTTAAAATTCGCTCTCCATACTTCGAAATTTTTCGTTTTTCATGGTATTCAAAGTCAGCCTTACACTCAGTTCGGGAGTTAGAGGGAGCATGTACATTAAATATTGCGACATCCAAAAATGTCCGCTCAAACCGGCTTCCGAATAGTCCACTACACACAACATTCAGACGCGCTTCTTTCGATATGCTTGTGCTATTGTTGTTAAAACAATAATCAGATGGAACGGTTGCTAATACTGGTTCAACCTCCACGCCACTGCATATCCCGCTTAAGAGATGAGAAAATATATCCCTTACTTCATTATGCCTGATAGATGGTAGCGCTCCGGTCTTGCACGAAAATGCATGATTGATAGTCATTTCTGAAGAACATATGCATTTTTTATTTTCTAATGCTCGCAAAGACCATCCATAGCGACCTGCTAATGCATCGCTAAACTCATTGTTTGTAAGCCGAAACCCCTCGTGACGTAGAGGTAGGGAAGATAGCCACGATGAAGCTCCCTTGTAACTAGCATGTGCCAATATCTTAAAGTAATCCGATGGTAGAGATTTTAGTATTAATTCTTTCCTCGATTTGGCTACATTTAATCTCATGTATGAAATATTTCTAGCTGTTTGAGTTTGAACATCCCTCAGGTTTTCTCCCGTATATCCGTCTCGATAGGTTTCGTACATTCTACGAGAATAATCGTACTCCAAGTCAGCGATGTATTCCAGATCAACTAACCAAATGCCCCCTAACTTGAACGGTAGAGTTAATAATTCTTTATGTGCTTGTTCAATTTTCGCTTGTGTGATTGACTCAATAAAACCGCTATACAATAGGTTTTTAAGACATCTAGTGACATCCGTGCACATTGGTACTGTTCTGTAAGTATATATCCATTTCCATTGCACAGAGTGTATTAACCCGGAATAAGCAGTTTGTCGCTCAATTTTACTAACTTCAACTAATCTTTCAAGTGTGGATGCCCAGGATGTTACCCTGGTTTTTATAATATCCAAAACATCAGCTTCTGCTCCAATGGGAGTTCCGAGTACTTCGATAGCACGCTCACTTATTTTACAGTCAGAGAAGTTGCTAGTGTCGAATTCATGTTCCTTGTGTATTAGCAGCTGTGTCTTTAGTGGATTAACGTAATATCCAAATTTTGGGCCTATTGTTTTTAGTATTTCCCAGGCTCTAGATAAATCAGCGCTAGGACCGACAAAGTTTGCATCGTCTGCGTACCATCGTTGAATCACGGATGGTAAACATTTTTGAATATGAAGGATGAGTGGTAGAGTCGAAACGGCAAATGCAGCCATAGCCAAAGGGTCACCTTGAGTGAAACCCTCTTTTGAAAATATCGGATCACTACCAGTAAACATTGTTGATGATTTTATGTATAAGTTCACTAGTATTGTTTCAAGAGACGGACAAATGAATTTTATGTTTGCTAATGTTAGACGTCGATTTACGGAATTAAAAGCGTTTGTTGCATCCACGGCCAGTAAGCCAAAGTCAACCCGAGAGTGAAAGGAATCTGATAAGGAATGAACAGCGAATTCTATTCCGCTTCTCTGTGATGCGCACAATTGCACAGTTCCCATTACATCCTGAATATGTCCTCTAATTTTTCCTAAAACGACTTTGCTAATTATCCGTCGTTCCACTTGTCCCACGCCAATTGGTCGTATACCTGCAGTCTTTTTTAAAGCTATAAGTCTACTCGCTACAAACGCACGCAAACTGTTAGGATTGATATGCTCCGAAGCTAATCGTATTGCAAATTCCGCTAGTGATGTTGCCAACTTCTTAGAGTGGATACCGAATCCAGTTAACATTCTCTTCCACATTATTGCATTTAAGCCTGAAGGTCCAGCGCCACCTTGAGTTCTCCTTGCTGCTGCTATGATTTCGTCTGCATCTATAGAATAAAATATGACTGGATGATGACTAGTTACTCCCTCAACAAAATCCGATAGAATAGCACTCTGATCTATTTCAGCAGGGTAAGGGTGTAATTCTGCTAGCTTCTCTATTACAGTATTTGTACCAACTTTCGAATCGGGAGAAAGAATGGGTGAATCGTCTTTAAATTCTAGAAGTCTGGTTGCGGAAGCTACACATCCATTCTCGATTAGCCGAATGTAGTTTTTATGCCAATCAATCTTCTTTGTTTTCACATTGCAATGGGATGTTGTCTGCAACATCAATGCTTCTTCATATACACTTATAAAGTCTTCCGCTTTCCAACTCTTTAAACGACGTTCAATGGTCTTTCTAGTGTAAGAGATCTTACGCGTTGGGATTTTTTGAAGGATACACTGTGAGAAAACCGTTGCTTTCATCAATGAGATTTGGCCATCATCTTTGTCATTTGCTATTAAATTGTAATAAGAAGAAAGAATATCTATAAATTCGTTACTCGCCGTACATATAGGAAGTTGCATGAGGTTGGGGCGCCAATTACATACCTTATAATATATGTATTCAATAGAAATACTGGGTGTCGTTATATTACTTACTGCCCTTGCCCGTGCTGTTGTATCGTTGTTTCGAAATGTAGATAAGGAATCTATTGAATGAACTTGGTCGTTGAATATGCTAGTCGGATCTGTTTGTGTAGAATTTCGACATTGGATAGAATTCACATTTATAGACTCCGAATTGGGGAGTATATTTTTAATTCGATTACGACAGCCTGGTGCTCTGCAATTCACACACGGGCTTGATTTTTTCGCACATTGACACCCACGACAAATGGCCGCTGCGCCGTTGCAATTACAACATCGTATTTCATCTGTTGGTTTTCCGCGAACCATTCTGCGTACTCCGGGATGTACCCTGGACGTACGACTTTGAAATTGTATGTGTGTTAAAGTTGTTTGTTTAATCACTTGAGATTTGGAATGTATTGGAATCAATATCGGCTGTTGTTGTAATTTGTGTAAGTAGTTAATAGATATCAAGATAGTTTAAACCAAAAAAGCTGATTTTTCTTGAAATTTTCCTTCTTCTTGTTGAATTTTGTAAGTAGTTTATTAAGCACCAAGAAAGTTCAAATGTATGTTATTTATTGTAAGAACTTTTATAATCAATACTTTTTTTAACGTCAATTAAATTATTGGTTATTGTCATTAATAATAATTATTATTATCATTAATAATTTTATCATTGCCCATGCGGTGAACGAACATCACTGGCACACTCACTAACTTGTCCAACTGGAGGTCATCCTTCGATTAGACACGATTTGATTCGTGATATATTATCCAATACCATGACCGAAATTTGCGATAATGTCCAGACAGAACCAGCTTTGAAATCAGTACATCATAGTATCGTGTTCGAGCGCACAAGCACTTCTAGAGATCATGAAGCACGTTTAGACATTGCTTGCTATGGATTTTACGGAGGTCGTTCTGAGCGAACTTTATTCGACACATGCGTATTCAACGCATTCGCGCCGTCCAACCTCTCGAAGTCAACAACGTCCGCCTTTGAATTCCACGAAAAGCGAAAAATCGCAAAGTATCAAGAGAGAGTCATACTAATAGAGAGGGCAAACTTTGCGCCATTGGTGTTTTCTTGTTTTGGTGGTGAAAGTAAATCGTCGGTCACGATAATTCAGCGCATTGCTCGTAAATTGGCAATTAGAAAAAGACACACATATGCAGAGGAATTGACACGTCTTCGGTCAACGATTGGCATACAACTGGCTCGCTCAATTTCTTTATGCGTTCGGGGTGCCCGTTCTGCTCGCAATCGCCCTGCGCGCTAAATGAAAAAACGTACAATATTCTTTTAAATTATTTGACGCATCACGTTTTTTGTGTTTGTTTGTACATTTTGGAGTTCTTATAAAAAAAATTAATAATTTTATCACTAGCTAAAATTGTCTTGATTGTTAAATACTTACAATAAAATAACATACAATAAAATAACATACAATACACAAATTACAATAAAGACAATACACAATCTACTGACAATACACAATCTACTGACAATACACAATCTACTGACAATACACAATCTACTGACAAGCAATATTACGACAACCTTCGAGCAACGAGTGTCGAGCAGCAATCATTGTTCAAGCTAATTACAAAAGAAAAATGAAAAACTATCTTGATACCCATTAACTACTTACAATTTACAACATATAAACATACAATAAACATACAAAAGGATAATCTGACACATATTATTATCATCATGCCGCGCGGTGTTCCTTCCTCAATACCCAAATGTTGCAACTGTAATTCAAGTGCCGCCCGTTGTATTCGGTGTCCTTGTGCAAAATCAAAGAAACAATGTTTAAACTGTGTAGCCCCACACTGTACACGCAAACTAGTTGATCCTTGTCTAACCCACAACTCGAATGACTCAATCGTTGCCACCACAGATGTAGATGCAGCTTTATCTCAAAAAACGCTAAGATCCCAAATCGACTCAAGAAACCAATCACAAGCTATCGGACATATTTTTGGATCATTAAGTCAACAGAACTCCGCAAATATAATCGACACATTATTCAATAATTTAAAGCATTGGATACCAAATTTAATGGATTTACCAATTTGTAATGATAGTAAGGAATTTATCGATATGTTAACTGAATGCTTCGCGCACTTTAATACCGACAAGCGAACTGACTACGATCCTCTAAAACAGGCGACGGTAATGTGCCAGCTAATTCTACAACGCATTCCAAGTCGCAAGACAAGTTTTATAAGAAAAACGTTGGCGCGAAGAATCACACTTTGGAGAAATAATGATCTGCTAAAACTCATGGCTGAAGCGGAATATTTACAAAAAATGAAATATCACTCAATTAAATTAGGAAGTCGAAAAACCAAATGCGAAATAAAGAGGATTATTAACTTGGTTCGAAATTGCAAGATAGGTAAAGCTTCACGGACACTAGATACAAAAGAAAATCGAGGTGTTCTTGATTTAGACAGTATTATAGACAACCAAACCGTGTTATCAATTCTTAAAGATCTTCATCCTACGCCTGAACCTGTTAATGAAGAATTCGTACTACAAGGCGATGTAGAAGGCAGGGTTGAACACTATGACGTAAGATTCAGTGACCTGACTCCAGCTGACATTATCCATGCAGCGAGGATTACAACGGGATCTGCTGGTCCGTCTGGAGTCGACGCGGATGGCTGGAAAAACTTTCTGACACATCATGGAAATGCATCTAGCAAGTTGGCTATCCAAATATGCGAATTTACAATCAAAATAGCGATGGACACAATTGATCCGATACGATTAGATGCATACACAGTCAGCCGCCTCGTACCTCTTGATAAGAACCCAGGAGTGAGGCCAGTTGGAATTGGAGAAACATTACGAAGAATCATTGGACGAGTAGTACTGAACCACGTATCCAAAGATATCACTTCTGTTTGTAACAATTTTCAACTTTGTGCGGGTCAGCGATGTGGAACGGAAGTGGCGGTTCACACAATGCGAGAGGCATTTGAAAAGACACCAGACTCATGTATACTCCTGATAGACGCGAAAAATGCATTCAACCAAATAAACAGAAATCTGGCACTCAGAAATATAAAATATATTTGTCCATCCCTGGATAAAATCCTACATAACACATATGGACGCACATCCGATCTGGTCGTGAATGGTACGGTACTACACTCCGCCGAAGGCTTTACGCAGGGTGATCCTCTAGCAATGGCAGCTTTTGCCCTGGCGTCCATTCCTCTGATCAACCGTTTAAAGGAAGTGGCGCCGGGTGCGAAACACGTTTGGTATGCTGATGACGGGGGATGCGTCGGCACAATAGCAGAATTGGAAAAAATATGGAAAGAGCTACAGAGATGTGGTCCATCCTTTGGATACTTCATCAATCCCCGGAAGTGTACACTATTAGCTCATAAAGATTTAGTTGAAAATGCTGCAGTTGCTTTAACTCAACAAGGAGTTGCTATGAGGAAGGATGGAGTTAAATATCTAGGAAGTTTTATTGGAGAATATGATTTTGTGCACAACAAATGTTCAGATTTAGTTGAGAAATGGAAGAATACTTTAGATAAACTACAAAGCGTTAGCACTCAGGAGGCTTTCGCTAGCTATCTACTTCTAACAAAGGCGATACAACCCAAATTATCGTATATTGAACGTACGTGCTATATGCAACAAGCGTGGTTAAAGCCATTCCACTCTAAGCTGTTCAATGATGTACTACCTGAAATGCTGGGATACATAGGTCAGGACAACGAAGCTGAGATGATAATATCACTCCCGAATCGTTTTGGAGGGCTGGGAATCATAAACCAATTAAGAACGTGCGGTTCAGAGTATGAAAACTCGGTCAAGATTTGTAATCCCGCAATGAAAGGTCTAATAGGTGATGACTTGGAAACCCAGCAGAAGCAAATATACAAAGAAATCAAAGAATGTAACAAGAGAGAGACAGTACGATACAGGCAAAGTATAATAGAATTATCACCCAGAGATCTATTTACAATTTTTGAAAACGCGAGCAAAAGTGGAGCTTCGGCGTGGCTCAGCAGTAATCACGGAGCTAAAGATTTGTTCCTTAATACTCGCGAGTTTCACGATGCTCTGTTAGCTCGTTATGACTGGCAAACCTCGAATCATGGAAGGTGTGAATGCGGTAAAAGCAATGAAGTCGCACATATACTGTCTTGCAGAACTGGAGGAATGACATTTGTACGCCACAATAGCATTAAGAGTGAACTTGCGAATCAAATTCAAAAAGTATGTCGAAGGGTAATCCAAGAACCAATATTACAGAATGTACCCGAGACCACGTCATTTGAAGCAACATCGACGACTAGGGATCGTAATGCAAGGGCAGACATTGTGTGTAACGGCCTATTCGGACATGTGACGGAGCGGTCCTTCCTGGACATTTGCATTTTTAATAGTTTTGCTCCATCGTATGCAACGAGTCACATGTCAAATCCCTTTGTATATCACGAGGAAAGGAAGAATGGCAAATACAAAGAACGTATAAACAGAATTGAGCGGGCTCATTTTCATCCATTTGTTATGTCAACAACGGGTGGATTGGGAAACGCGGCTAACACTGTGTTAAAAAAGGTAGCATCAATGCATGCTTTGCAAGGACCACAGAATTACGCCGAGATAATACACACATACAGATGCCGTTTGTCGAGAATGATGGCTCGAGTAGTATCAATGTCCATGCAGGGCGTTTGTAGCCAGACGCTAGAATTGTAAAACATGACAAATCATAAATGTATTATTATTAAAAAAAAAATTAATAATTGATGTAATTATTATTATTATCATTAATAATTGATGTCAAATTATTATCATTAATAATTAATAATCAAGTATCACGTAGCCAGTCTCAAGTACCGAACACCGAAGTTAATGCCGAAAAACATGAGGACAAGTTTCTTAGCACGCAAAAAAAATCGAACACCTTACCGACTCGCTCGACAATATATGAAGTGGTTTGTCAATGGAGACCCAACCACTTCTGTCTGCCCCTGTGTAACGCTAGTAATCAGTTCGTAAGGATCTTGGCAGGTTTTTACTCGAAAGCAGCAAATTCGGAGCATTTGGATGCCCTAAAAGACGCTACTGTATTCTCACAACTAATCCTTCAAAAAATACGAACAAGAAAGATCTCAGCGATTCGGAAAACGATTGAACGTCGACTGAAACTTTGGTTGGAATCCAAAGTGGATGAATTATTTGAAGAGGCAATGTATTTGCAACAAAACGTAATCTCAAATAGTCCACCACTGAATGCTGTAGATTGGAAAAGAAGCTACATAAATTTGATGACTGCAGGTAAACTCGCGGCAGGATCTGCTACATTGTCAGGGGAACTGATGGCCGGTCTGCTGTCTCATAGCGACATCGTAGATGGTAAATCGGTAAAGCAATTATTACAGGAATTACACCCAAAGGCCGATCCAATTAATGAAGAAGCTCTAGTAACAGTTCCAATCACAACACGTAATCACCACCCGGTTCGCTTTTTAGAGATCAGCGAAGATCACATTATCAATGCCTGTCGACGAACTCATGGAAGTGCAGGACCTTCGGGGGTCGATGCACAATCCTGGCGAAGATTCCTTACATGTTTTGGAGCAGACTCTCGCAATTTGGCACGTTCCCTCGCTGACCTAGCCATCAGTATTGCGAGTAAAAATTTACCTATGGGCTCACTAGACGCGTTTACTGGGTGTAGACTCGTCGCAATTCGGAAAAAAGCAGGTGGAATTAGACCGATAGGAATTTGTGAAGTCTCGAGACGAATCATCTGTCGCACGTTATTGAGTATAATCAAAATGGATCTGATGGAGGCTGCAGGTGTTCGCCAATTAGCTGCATCTCAGAAATCTGGAATTGAATATGCTGTGCGATCATTACGAGACGCCTATTTTATGAACAGTGATCAATGCCTGCTTGCTGTCGACGCTTCTAACGCATTTAACACCATCAATCGAGCTACCGCACTCCATAACATCAATTATACTAGTCCAGCGCTTACGGTAGCCCTGCAGAATGTTTATAAATCACCAGCAATGCTCTATTTAGGTGGAGATACAATAGTCTCGATGGAGGGATTTACTCAGGGAGATCCCTTGGCAATGCCTGCGTATGCTATGTCCACTCTACCACTCATCGATTACATCCAGCGAAATGTTCCTCGAATTGTTCAAAGGTGGTACGCCGATGACTCAAACTTTGTCGGCAGCAGTGAAGACATCCAAAAGGTCTGGGATATTCTCACAAACAAGGGTCCCCTTTATGGATACCATGTGAATGCCTCCAAAACAAAGATGCTATCTCACAAACGGATCGATATACCCTCATCCCTGGCTGGAGTATCGAATTACACTACCGGGTTGATAACACTTGGAGTGCCCATTGGCACTGAAATATTCGTTTCTGAGCACACCACCGAAAGATGTAACGCATGGATTTCTGTCGTCGATCGACTAAAGGAGGTAGCCCTAATTGATCCACACGTTGCATTCACTGGTTTGGTTCATTCAGTGCAGTTCAGATGGACACATTACCTCCGGCTGATTGAGTGCAGACCAGAAAGCTTGTTGGATCTGCACAATGCGATCTTTCAGTCACTCGTACCTGTCCTTACTAAATTTCCGCTCGACGCGAAATGGATCACAATTATTTCTTCGCCGCTAAAGCTAGGAGGCCTTGGTATCTTTGATCCCTGCTTTAACAATCAAGTTGAGTTCCAGGGATCTTTAGAAATGTGTAGAGCGTTTGATTGCGCTGACAGCGCTGAGCAACTTTATGAACTGCAAAATTCGATCTCAGCAGGTTTATCTAATAAAAGAAAAACAATATTTAATGAGAGGCTTACAGCGATTACTAAGTCCCTGGAGCCCGGAATTGCCAATTCCATATCACATGCTGCAACTAACGGAGCGTCCTCCTGGATCAGCTCACTGCCACTTAAGACAGAGAGGTTTCACCTCAGTCCTTTGGAATTCATCGATGCTCTACGCTGCCGATATGGATGGTCAACCCTGACCGAAGAACGACAGTGCGTCTGTGGAGAGTTAATGGGTGTTGGTCATGCACTCTCTTGCGCCAGAGGAGGCTTACCGACAATCAGACATAACGCAATCAGGGACATAATTGCCCAAGAATTAACAGAAGTATGTCACGGTGTGGGAATCGAACCTCGTCTTTCTCAAATCCCCGAGTCTATGTCCTTTCAATCTTCTTGCACCACAAGAGATGTACAAGCAAGACTAGATATTGTATGTTCTGGATTGCATGCGGAACGATATGAGCGGACGTTCTGTGACGTCACGATTTTTTCAACACTTGCTCAATCTTACGCAAATCGTAGTGCACGTTCCGCCTTCGAGTTCAACGAAAAACGCAAGATTTCAAAATACGGGGAGCGAATCGAACTGGTAGAGCATGGTAGTTTTATGCCCCTTGTTTTTTCCACATCAGCGGGCATGGGTGCAAGCACAGTATCACTGTTGCGGTCAATCACTCGCAAGAAATCCGAGGCACATCCACAGTATTACGCGGATAATCTCATTCGCTTGAAGAGACGTATTGCCTTCTCAATCATGCGTTCATGCTCGGCCTCGCTTCGGGCTCCTAGATCTAGCCGTTCATTTCCGGCAACACCGTTTACGGAAGCACGACATTAAAATTCTTCGATTTTGTAATAATAAATTTTCTTTCTCTTAAAAAAAAAAAAAAAAAAAAAAATCGAATTTTCTTAACCTTCAAAATATGATGTATGTGGACAAACAACCTAGCCATACACTACCTGCCGGAGAAAATAGAAAATGCTTCGTTTCACCCGTTGATTTTCTCAACTGTTGGTGGTATTGGAAAGATAGCGGACTCGATACTTAAGCGCATATCTTCACTTAAAGCGAGCAACAACAACCTTTCATATCCCGATTTGATCCGTCAAGAAAGAGCCAGGATTTCACTCCTTATTATAAAATCCACATCGATGGCTATGCGAAACAGGTATCAAGAACCAGGAACTCTAATTCACGATAAGGACGCACCACTCTAAGTCGATTTGTACGATCAACTCCCTTTGAACTAAAAATTCAGTTTTTGAATTGCCACTTTGGACCCATTAGAGGGTAACCTTTAAGCTGTCTTATTTTTGAATAATTTATATTATTTAAAAAAAAATTAATAATTATTATTACTTTTTTTAAGCTGATTATCATCAGCTTAAAAAAAAGTTTGAGATAAAATAACATACAAACGATTATAGAAGAACGATTATAGAAGAACGATTATAGAAGAGCGATTATCAAGAAAAAGTTATAAGTGTTCAAGATAATTTCTGAACAACTTACCACACGACTTTCTTGGTTATTATTATTATTAATACAGGTCAAATACAATAACAAACATCTTACAATTCACAATCGGAAGAGCAAGATCCTTGCTAAATGGTCCGAGGAAAAACTTCATCAATGCAACTCTGCTGCACTTGTAATGGTCCTGCAGCTCGCTGTAAGGGTTGTAAATGTGCGAAAAACAATAGAAAATGCACAAATTGTCGAGTTTCTGATTGTCTGAATTCTTCTAAAATGAAAATTGTTCATGCGAATCCTTACGATGGATGTTCAGATTCTGCCTCCCAGTCAACTAAAATTAGTAAGGTTGCAGGTAACCCTTCTATTAACTTCACAGCTACTCAATCCGTAATGAACATACCTAAATCTCCGCTTACCGAAGTCTTATCTATGAGACAAGTTTACGACCATGTCATCCAATGGCGTCCCAACTTATTGATGTTACCAGCGTGTAATGCTAGTCGTATGGTCATCAAGATACTGACATCTTTCTATTCGTGCGTTGCAAGCAATGGGATGGACGCAAATTTTTCCTTGATAAAGGCAACAGTATTTTCTCATTGTATTTTGCAGAGATTACAAACTTCGAGAATTGGGATAGTAAGAAAAACCTTAGAGCGCAGACTAGCACTTTGGGAATCTGGGAAAATAGGCGAACTGTACAGCGAGGCAAACTATCTGCAGAGTGAAAGATCTTTGCGGAATGACAAGAATGATATGGATTGGACTAAGCGCTATCGAAATTTAGTGACTCGTGGACGGTTGGCCGCAAGTACGTCCATTTTGGAAGGTGAAACTCTATCCCGAATGCTATCACCCGACGAATGCATAAACGGCAAGTCCGTTAGGGAAGCACTATCTGATCTTCATCCTCAAGCAGCACCTATAATGCATAGTGCATTACTCTCCGAATACTTACCTGGAACAGTTACTCATCAAACTAGCCGATATTTCGTGTTGGACGATCAATGTATTATTCGTGCTTGCAAGCGAACTCAAGGTGGAGCTGGTCCATCTGGCCTAGACGCACTCAGCTGGAGGCACATGTTAACGAAATTTGGACAGGACTCGATAAATTTAGCACGGTCCCTTGCTTCATTTGCGATAAGGCTAGCGACTGAGTCAGTGGAACCCATTCAGCTAGAAGCTTTTACAACTTGTCGCTTAATCGCCCTACAAAAAAAATCGGGTGGCATTCGGCCGATTGGAATCGGGGACACCGCAAGACGAATAGTTAGCAAGGCGATAATAGAGATCGTGAGAAAGGATATTCAACAGGTGGCCGGGATTTCCCAGCTAGCTGCGGGACAGAAAGGAGGTATCGATCATGCTGTTCACTCACTACGTGCAAGATATACATCAGGACGTGACATGTGTTTGCTAGCCATAGACGCTTCTAATGCGTTCAACTCTCTAAATCGAAATGTAGCACTGCATAACATAGAGTACGGATGCCCCTCGTTATCACGTGTACTAAATAATATATATAGTACTCCTGCAGAATTGGTTCTTGGAGATGGCAGTAGCATCTACTCAATGGAGGGTTTTACGCAAGGAGACCCCTTCGCGATGCCAGGTTTCGCAATCTCGTCACTTCCTCTTATAGCACTTATCAGTCGTTCGGTCCCCAACGTTTTTCAAAAATGGTATGCCGACGACGCGAATTTTGTTGGAAAGTCGGATGAACTGAAAACGGTATGGGATTTACTGATTCACGAGGGTCCTAAATTCGGCTACCATGTGAATCCAGAAAAGAGTGTACTTGTGTCGCATTTCCCGATCTCTATTCATGATATTCCCTCACCAGACATCAAAACCTCGATCAACGGAACAATGATCTTGGGTGCTCCAATAGGGTCTGCAGAGTTTGTGGAAGATACTATCCGGTTGAAAGCATACAAATGGACCGCACTTGTGCGAAAACTAGCAGTGGTTGCCAACATCGATCCGCACGTTGCATACTGCGGCCTGATAAACTCAGTCCAAATGAAATGGATTTTTTCTTTACGAACAAGCAAGTGTCATGAAGACTGGTTAACGGACTTGGGATCTGCACTTAGAGATGTTCTTCTTCCCCTTTTCGCAGATTGGAATCTAAATCAGAATTGGAAGGTGTTACTCACATCTCCTTTAAAGCTGGGAGGACTTGGAATTGTGGACCCCACCTTTACATTGAGTCTAGAGTACGATAGCTCATTATCTCTCGCATCAACGTATGACATCGGTGTCCAAGCAGAAGCTCTATATGATATTCAAAAATCAAGATTACTAGATATTACTTCCATACGAATGAGCAGGTTGAAAGAGCGACTACATAGCGTAGCTGACAATTTCGATTCTTCAGTTCACAACGCGATTACGCATGCGATGCGATCAGGTGCATCATCGTGGTTAAGTGCATTGCCTCTATCAACCGAAAAGCACAATCTATCTTCCAATCAATTCAAAGATGCCATAGCCAGCCGTTATGGACAAGTGCCTTCAGACCTGACGAATCGTTTTTGTCCTTGTGGTGAGAAGCTGGATATAAGTCATGCACTTGCTTGTAGAAACGGGGGCCTTCCTATTATACGCCACAACGCTATAAGGGACATACTTGCCATAGAGCTTTCTCGAGTGTGTAACTCTGTGAACACGGAGCCGGTCCTAAGCACAGTACCTGCAAATCTAAAATTTATGGAACGCACAACTACACGTGACATTAGTGCCCGGCTTGATATTGTTTGTTCTGGACTTGGCAACGATTGGTTTGAGCGGACGTTTCTAGACGTTACGGTTTTTTTTCGGTTTTTGCTCAGGCCAGTAGCTCTAGATCTCTCGAAGCAAATTTTCAGTACAATGAACAACGAAAATTGTCTAAATACAATGAAAGAATAGTGGAGGTGGAACGAGGGACATTCATTCCGTTCGTATTATCTTCATCTGGTGGATTGGGGGATCAGGCAATCAAATTACTGAAAACCCTTTCTGGTGCAATCTCTCGCCGAACGAATGCAGAATACGCCGAAACGCTCACTCGGATCAAAAGGAAAATATCCATTGAAATAGCCCGCTCCGCCTCAGCATGTTTACGAGCCCCACGTTTACGCAAGAACGGTGCAATACAGTCAGACGGAACTATGTTAAACAGCTTGAATCAGGTTTTCTCAGAAGAAATTGTAGACAATGATTTCTATCGTTGAACTAATGCCCATTTGCGGGTATAATGTGTATTCGTTATTTATTATTAATAATAAAAATTTGAAAATTAAAAAAAAAATTATCATTAATTTTTTTTTTTTTTTTAAAGAAAAATTTTTATTTTCGTAAAACATACAAGAATGTGTCCAAAAGTAAAGAACTAAAGAATTCAAAAATCCAATCATAAGCTAAGTTATTTCTCTTTAATTCGAATCTTCCGGCTTTCGTGACATCTCTTCTGTTGATCGAAAATGATCGATCAACAGAAGATATTAATAATAATTATTATTAATTTTTTTTTAATAATATAAATTATTCAAAAATAAGACAGCTTAAAGGTTACCCTCTAATGGGTCCAAAGTGGCAATTCAAAAACTGAATTTTTAGTTCAAAGGGAGTTGATCGTACAAATCGACTTAGAGTGGTGCGTCCTTATCGTGAATTAGAGTTCCTGGTTCTTGATACCTGTTTCGCATAGCCATCGATGTGGATTTTATAATAAGGAGTGAAATCCTGGCTCTTTCTTGACGGATCAAATCGGGATATGAAAGGTTGTTGTTGCTCGCTTTAAGTGAAGATATGCGCTTAAGTATCGAGTCCGCTATCTTTCCAATACCACCAACAGTTGAGAAAATCAACGGGTGAAACGAAGCATTTTCTATTTTCGCAATCCGCTCTGTATATTTTGCCTGTTTCCGATTTTCATGGTACTTGAAGGGATCCTTCATTGTATCCAAGGAATAAGACGGCGCTAGGTTGTTGAAAACGCATACGTCCATAAAGGACCGCTCCGTCAGATTCCCGAAGAGGCCAGTACATCTTATGTCTGATCTTGCCTCTCTGTCCCGTGATGTGGCTTGAGATTCAAAAATGACTGTGTCTGGAACCGGGAGCAATACTGGTTCTGTACATACGAGTCGACAGGTTTCCTTGAGTGATCTAGCAATCTCGTTAGCGACACTGTTGTGACGAATGAAGTTGAAACAGCCTGTCTTGCATGAAAGTGCGTGTATTGTTGTTAGAGACACTCCACACGCACACTCACCCAAATAGCGATTCGGTTTCCACTCGTATCTTATTGAAATCGCGTCGTGAAATTCTGAGGAGGATATGAACAAACCCTCAACAAACCCTGCTGTTAACCACGAGTAGGCACCTTTCATGCTGGCATTCCATAAAATTGTCTTTAAATCATTTTTAGAGTTACTAGTAATCTCCGTCACTATTCTGTTAAACTTTATTATGTTCATTTCTCTTATCTGCTTGACTACATTATGCTGAGACGTTTCTAGGGGAACTTCTGAGTGGTCTCTATCTACACTAGCCCTATACATCATGCGTGATTTCTCGTATTCATTATAGCATTCTTGAGTATAGTCGACTATACCAAGTCCTCCATATCTGCATGGTAAAGCTACTATTCTACTTGACTCATCGTCGAGGCTGTTGATTCCCAGCATTCCCGGCAAAAGATTATGAAGTATCGCATTCTTTAAAGGTATTAGAAGACAATCTGCTACTTCACATGTTCTAAGAATGTATGAAAATTTGTGTAGCAAAGCTTTGATTAGCAAAGTGTATCCGGCGAAGGCGTCTCTATCGGCAATCTGTTTTAGCTTTTCTATTTGACCTGACCAATTCGTTACTTTGTTGATTATCTCGGTTTCAACATATTGTTCGAGCCCAATCATGCTCCCAAGGTATTTGATTCCATCGCATCGAATATCTACACCATCATCCGCGAGTTCATCCAGACAATCAATATTACAGGTTTTGCCTGTCAATACAGTACATTTTGATGAATTTGTTATGAATCCAAACGCGGGTCCTATTCGGTTAAGCTCTTTCCATACCTTATTTATATCGCTTGGTTTGCCCACGCACGCTCCATCATCGGCGTACCAACAGTGTTTAGCGTTTGGAGCTACTTGTTTTAGTTTTCCAATTAGTGGCATCGAGGCTGCAGCGAATGCTGCCATGGCGAGAGGGTCTCCTTGTATGAAACCTTCTGTTGATTTTAATATTGAGTTATCCACCACCAGCATCGAAGGTTGAATGTAGGTATTGTGCAATATCGTCGACATTGCGGGACAGATGAATTTCATATTTTCCAGTGCCATTTTTCGGTTGCAGTTATTAAAGGCATTGGTTGCATCTATTAGTAAGATGCATTCATCAGAAGATTGACTAAACGCATCTCGAATCGTGTGAATAGCAATCTCTGTTCCACATCTTTGGCCTGCACAAAGTTGCGTAAAACCACATACACTCCTAACATCTTTTCCAATAAATGACAACACGGTACGTCCCGCAATCCGTCTCAATACTTCTCCTACTCCAATGGGTCTAATCCCATTATGCTTTTCCAGCGGTATAAGGCGACTGACTGTGAACGCTTGTAACGCTACTGGATTTAACTTTTCGCTTGAAATCTTTATTACAAATCCGCATATCGCTGCGGCAAGACGTTTTGAGGCTAATCCATGTATTGTTAGAAATTTACGCCACTCATCTGCACATACTCCCGAAGGCCCGGCAGATCCCTTGGTACTTTTGGACGCTTTAATTATATCATCAGGTGTGATATCGAAAAACCTTGTGTCGTGATGATCCACACAACCAGCCATTTTTTCTTTCAGAAGGTATTCTTCGTTCACCGTAGAGGCTCTTGGGTGGAGTTCTTCTAATTTTTCGAGTACCGTTTTGCCTTGAATTATTGTTCCAGCAGCCAAAACTCCTGAGTGTTGTCCTTTGTCTAGCAACCTTGATGCCTTTCCGTATTTTCCAGATTTAATCAATTTAACTGTTTTCTCGATCACGAAAGATTCTGGTAGCTTATTATTTTCAATGTTATCCTTTCTCATTTTCTGTAGGTAGGATGCTTCGGACATAAGTTCGTTAAGTTTCAAATCTTTGAGTAATGTTAATCTTCTTTCTAGGGTTTTTCGTAGTAAGTTAACCTTCCGCGTTGGCGGCCTCTGCAATAGCAGTTGACATAGCATAGTAGATCGAACTAGAGGATCGTATGCGCATACATTTGACTGATTGAAATACTCGAAACATTCACTCAAAAGATCAATAAATTTCTGACTGGCGCCACATTTGGGAAGCGCAAAATGATTTGGGATCCATTTTATTACCTCCGTAAAACCAGTGTTCCAAAATAGATTCTGATTGGTAGCATAATTGATTGGTGACAAGGCACACGCGCTCGAGACTTCGGCGATAGAATCGACGTTTGTTGCATTATGCATTTCTAGCACTTTATCGGTAGTATTTGCTCTAGGTTGATGAACAGGGTCATTGTATACAGTTTTCGTCTTTCTAGTACAGTTCGGAGCTCTGCAGTTTATGCAGTTCGAGCCTGCTTTTGCGCACCAGCAACCTTTGCATCTTGCTGCATCAGTGTTACATGAGCAGCATGGTCTACTTGTAGACGGTTTGCCACGAGGCATTGCCACTCCCTCAGTGTAAGTAATGTAAGTATTTGTTAGTTAGCAGCTAAGAATTTTAATTGTAATTTGTGTAATATGATTGTAAGTAGTTAATGGGTATCAAGACAGTTTAAACTCAATATGCACACTAGTCAGAGCCCTTGTATCTCGGGATGACTGCTGGAAAGTCGATTGTAATTTGTGTATGTTATTTATTGTATGTTATTTTATTGTCGTGAGATTGTCGTGAGGTTGTCGTGAGGTTGTCGTGAGTTTTAGTTTGTTATATTGAATTTGTATGTTATTTTATTGTATGTTTATCAGAAACCAAATTTTTTAAACCAAATATTTTAATTATAATAATTATTATTACTATTTTTTTTTATAATATAAATTATTCAATAATAAGACAGCTTAAAGGTTACCCTCTAATGGGTCCAAAGTGGCAATTCAAATTCTGAATTTTTAGTTCAAAGGGAGTTGATCGTACAAATCGACTTAGAGTGGTGCGTCCTTATCGTGAATTAGAGTTCCTGGTTCTTGATACCTGTTTCGCATAGCCATCGATGTGGATTTTATAATAAGGAGTGAAATCCTGGCTCTTTCTTGACGGATCAAATCGGGATATGAAAGGTTGTTGTTGCTCGCTTTAAGTGAAGATATGCGCTTAAGTATCGAGTCCGCTATCTTTCCAATACCACCAACAGTTGAGAAAATCAACGGGTGAAATGAAGCATTTTCTATTTTCGCAATCCGCTCTGTATATTTTGCCTGCTTCCGATTTTCATGGTACTTGAAGGGATCCTTCATTGTATCCAAGGAATAAGACGGCGCTAGGTTGTTGAAAACGCATACGTCCATAAAGGACCGCTCCGTCAGATTCCCGAAGAGGCCAGTACATCTTATATCTATAATTATTACTTTTTTTTTTTTTAATAATAATAATTTATTCGAAAATTTTACAAGCATTGTTACCCGCAAATGGGTCATATAATATTAGCGTTAATAACATTGATAAAAATACGTTTGAATATTTATGCGTCTCCTTGACGCATAAATATAATTATTACTATTAACATTATTCTATAATTATTATAATTATAGAATAATTTTCTATAATTATTATTCTATAATTATTATTTTTTTTTAAGAGAGAATAATTTTTTTTATAAGAACTCCAAAATGTACAAACAAACACAGAAAACGTGATGCGTCAAATAATTTAAAAGAATATTGTACGTTTTTTCATTTAGCGCGCAGGGCGATTGCGAGCAGAACGGGCACCCCGAACGCATAAAGAAATTGAGCGAGCCAGTTGTATGCCAATCGTTGACCGAAGACGTGTCAATTCCTCTGCATATGTGTGTCTTTTTCTAATTGCCAATTTACGAGCAATGCGCTGAATTATCGTGACCGACGATTTACTTTCACCACCAAAACAAGAAAACACCAATGGCGCAAAGTTTGCCCTCTCTATTAGTATGACTCTCTCTTGATACTTTGCGATTTTTCGCTTTTCGTGGAATTCAAAGGCGGACGTTGTTGACTTCGAGAGGTTGGACGGCGCGAATGCGTTGAATACGCATGTGTCGAATAAAGTTCGCTCAGAACGACCTCCGTAAAATCCATAGCAAGCAATGTCTAAACGTGCTTCATGATCTCTAGAAGTGCTTGTGCGCTCGAACACGATACTATGATGTACTGATTTCAAAGCTGGTTCTGTCTGGACATTATCGCAAATTTCGGTCATGGTATTGGATAATATATCACGAATCAAATCGTGTCTAATCGAAGGATGACCTCCAGTTGGACAAGTTAGTGAGTGTGCCAGTGATGTTCGTTCACCGCATGGGCAATGTAAGGGAACATCGCAAGACAGTCTATTGTACCGAGCTCCAATTGCATCCCGAAATTCCATATTATTAAGACGAGTACAACGGTCATTTGTAGGATACGTGGATAGCCATGAGGAAGCACCCTTGACTTGTAGGTGCTCCAATATGCATATAGTAGTTTTATCTAAATCAGATAGCTTATCCATAAGTAGCGATTTGTGCATCTCGTTTTTTGATGTGCGTATCTGGGAAATATACTTATCTTGCTCCGCCTTTAACTCAACCCCATACAAGCCGCCTAAATAAGGAAGACATAGCTTCTCAGAGTTTTCGAACTCTACTTGTGCTGTGACTCGTGGGTCAACTATGCCTAGACCACCATGTCTTAATGGGAGCGAAAATAATGGCCACATGGAATTGTCGTTCGTTGAGTTCAAATTAAAAAGTTCGTCAAAGCGACGCCGAATAGTATCATTTAATTCATCGAACCAGCCATTTAAGCAATTCGTCGTTCGTTGCATGTGTATATATTTATGCTGCAAAGCTCTGGTCATACTAGCATAGCATACCTGTAAATCAATAACACCGACGTCAGCTAAATGATCAACAAGTAAGCAGTATTTAGAAATTTTGGAGCTTATCGTTTTGTGAATATAATTATCATCCCCGATCGGAGCACCCAATACTATGGTTCCATCGACGGCGATTTTTATTCCTGTGTCTTTAAACAGTTTGTACATATCAGTGGCTTTATCAGGTGTAGTTAGCAGCACACACTTTTCTTTATTTATATTGAATCCAAAAGCAGGTCCGTGTTCGCATAGAAATTTGAATGAGTTGTAGATTTGATTAGTTTCACCGACTAAATTACCATCATCCGCGTACCAGAATTGATTGATACGAGGGAATTTGTCTTCGATGACCTTCAATAGCGGTATGGTCGCTACTGCGTAAGCAGACATTGATAGTACATCGCCCTGTGTGAAGCCTTCGTAAGATGTTATAAATTCATTTCCAATCGATAATTGGGATGGACTATCATAGAGGTTGTGCAATACTGTAGACATCGATGGACATATGCGAGAAATGTTAATAAGAGCTGCTGATCTGTTAATTCTATTAAATGCATTATCTGCGTCGATCGTCAAAAGAACTGCGTCAGGATTTCTGAACAAGCAATCACGAACTGCGTGGGTGACACACTCAACTCCGGCTCGCTGACCAGCACACATTTGTAATCGTCCACAAACTTGTTGTATGTCGTCTGAAAGGAGAGAGAGAATAGCCTTTGACATTATTCTTCTACTAACGTCTCCAATGCCTATAGGCCTTATACCTGATTCTTTCGTTAAGGCAATTAATCTATTAGTAGTCAGTACTTTTGTAACATCATTAGGCAAGTGTTCAGTTGCTAGAGACCGTGCAAATATTGAGAGAGCTTCAGCCAATTGTATTGATTCGTTACCAAATTTTGTTAGCATATTCATCCAAGCTAACGCATCTAAGCCAGAAGGACCTGCACCACCTTTCACCCGTTTGGCCATGTGTATAATTAATTCACTGTTAATAGAATCGAATATCACTGAATGGAAACTTGGAGCAGTAATTTGGACCTTCCAGTTAATAGCATCTGGATTCAATGGAGCCTGCGCAGGGTGTTTGTCAAGTAATAATTCTCGTACGGATCTAGAACCAACCAAATCATCAGGTAGCAAGGGAACTCCAACTTTAGACTCAGGATCTAAAAGATGTATTGCTGTGCTCAATCTAGAGCTCTCTACTAGTGAGATGAAGCTTTTGCGCCAGTCGTTTGTTTTTGGTGATTTCACTTTCAATGTTTTCATACTTTGCAGCGCCAAGGCTTCCGCATATAATTTACCAAATTCATTCTTGAACCACAGATCTAGTCGTCGTGATAAAGTTGCTTTTAATGATTTAATAGTATTACGTACGTTCCTTTGTAGAATTAGATGACTAAAGATTATGTACTTATGAAAATCTTCCGAATTAGTTAACGAATCCCTGTATATACGTGCAAGCTCTGATATAAATTTTTTGGATTCTATACATTTCGGAAGTCTGAATAAGTTAGGTTGCCAATGTACAACTCTCGTAAAGATGTCGATCACGGATAAATTTTCAGTCTCCTGATATATCGTATGTGCAATCGATAATTAGTGGATGAGCAACATGACAACCTCTATAATATGACATTGATAGGTTTGAATTAGTTTGTTTCATGGTTGACATAGACACATTAGTTATATCAGTTGGACTGGAATCAACATGATGATTTGTACAATTTACTGCGGAACAGTTTAAGCAAAATATTTTCTTCTTAGCACACTGACAGCCTTTGCATTTCGCGTTTGGGCCATTGCATGAACAGCATTTCAGCTCAGTCGCAGGTTTGCCCTTTGGCATTAATTGAGGATTGTTATTTGCTTTGTATTTAGATGTTTTCTTGAAAAATACTTCTTCTGCCTTCGCTGTCAGACCAAAATAATAATAATAATAATCTTGTAATCGAATTTATCTTGTAATCGAATTTATCGTTCTTTGTAAGTATTTAACAATCAAGACAATTTTAGCTCATTCTATAATTATTATTATTTTTTTTTTAATCTATTATTATTATTTTACAATCTCTGGGTTACCCGCAAATGGGCCCGTAAATGATAATTAAGTTCAGTTTGGGTTCAAAATTCTGGACGTCCGATTGCAGATCGCGTTCCTCTGATGCATCGCGATGTCATTTTTGCAAGTAATAGGCCTAGACGCGTTCTAAGCTTTGTAAGCTCGTCGGGGTATCTGCTTGCTCGCTTATTTGCCAATTTAGATGCGATCCGTCTTAAAAGTTGTGTGGCATTTTCACCGCTTCCACCTGAGAATGAGAAGACGGCGGGTACAAGAGACCCCCGCTCGAACTCTGTTATTCTTTCGAGATATTTACTGCGCTTTCGCTGTTGGTGGTACTTATAGCAGGACTCTGGTGTCTTGGAGGAGTTGGACTGAGCGAAAGCGTTAAACACGCAAATGTCGAAGAAAGTTCGCTCACTCAATTAGTGAGCGAACTCAAAGTTCGCTCACTCAAGAGTTTGAGCGAACTCAAAGTTCGCTCAAGTTCGCTCACTCAAAGTTCGCTCACATAATTATTTTTTTTTTTTTTTTTTTAATTTATTTTCTTTATTAGTAAAACATAAAATTAAAGGTAACCCTCTAATGGGCCCTATTTGTCAATTCAAAAAAAAATAATTATCTGTATGTGTAGTTATGCAAAAACTGGACGATGAAACGCCGATCTGGATCCTCTAATGCACCGGGATACCATCCTTGCGAGACGGATGCCTATTCTACAACGCAGCGTTGAAATTACATCCGAATACTTAACCTCTGCTCTTTCGGCGATAGTATTCGCGATTTTTTTCAGAAGACTTTCCGTGCCCTTACCTGCACCTCCAGAGTTCGACAATACAACAGGAATGAAAGATGCTCTTTCAATTTCGGTTATTCTTTCTAGATATTTATTTCTTTTTCGGCTTTCGTGATACTCAAAACACGCACTTGGATTCCTTGATAAATTCGACGGCGCGAGCGCATTAAAAATGCAAACATCTATTAAAGTACGTTCCGTCTTGTCACTAAACAATCCGTTGCATGATATGTCCAATCTCGCTTCTTTATCCTTAGTAGTTGTTTGTTTCAAGAAAGTTACATTTGAAGAAACAGGCGCCAGTCGAGGTTCGATTTGTACAGATGGACATATCTCAGTAAGCGTGTATGCTAAGAAATCCCGTACCACGTCATGTCTCATAGATGGAAGTCCACCAAGTGAACACGAAAGCGAGTGCGCCAGAGAATTTACTGTACCACATTGACAATAGGACGGAGCGCTTTTTGGAAGAAAACCGTATCGCGCCGCCATAGCGTCTCGAAATTCATCGTTGCTTAGCCTTGAATTCCTTTCATGCGATGGATAAACTGAAAGCCATGATGATGCACCTTTGACTGACGAGTGTTCTATTGACCTTCTCAATAAATGATTGCAATTATCGAGAATATTATTGCGATTAATTTTACAACGGGAGATATTTTGAGCGCGGATTAGTTTAATTATCGTATCTTGTTTTCCTTTTAGTGATTCGCCGGAGTAACCTTTCAAACATGGAGCGCATAGGGAAGTAGATGATTCATATTCCGATTGAACCAATGCTGAAGGATCACGTATACTTACGCCACCGTCCCTGTAACTGAGGCAAAGCGTTCTCCATATAAATTCATCACTTGAAAGATCGATATTAAACAGCTTAGATATCATCATTTTTATTCTTTCAGACAGAGGACCAATCCAATCTACAGAACATTCACAAGTCCTCAGGAGATGCGACCATTTGTGCTGAATTGATCTGATAAAAGCCGTATACGCAACCTGAACATCGAGTTCACCCATATCTACCAACCGTTCAATGGAATTCGATATATCCTGCACAAATGATGATACAAACTGCTTAACGTAAGCGTATTTACCGATCGGGGAACCAAGAATTTTCACACCGTTTTCCATTATCGGAATATTGGTGTCACTGAATTCTGTTTGTAGCGATGTACTGTCATATCCGTTAGAGTAGATTTTACATTTTTCGGGATTGATGTAAAAACCATACTTCGGACCAAGCAACATTAACATTTTGAAAGCCGCCTTAACCATACTAGGCGGACCAACCATATTACCATCATCAGCATACCATAATTGTTCAACATTGGGGCATTTTTTTATAAGCCGGTATATTAATGGTAGCGTTGCGGCACTGAAAGCAGCCATTGAAAAAACATCACCCTGTGTAAATCCTTCTGAAGACCATATGTATTCGTTTCCTGTAGCCATTCGAGTAGGATCTCTATACAAGTTTGACAATACGACTGATAATGCTGGACAAATATAAGGCATATTACGTAAAGCCAATTTTCTATTAATGCGATTAAAAGCATTGTCCGCGTCGATGGTGAGAAGTATGTTGTTCTCATTAGAAAGATGTGTTTTCAGAGCATGAATAACACATTCAGTTCCGGCCCGATGTGATGCACAATATTGTATAGAACCACATGCGTGTTGCAGCTGAGGCTGAACAACTTTGAGTATGGCCTTCGAAATAATTCTTCTGGAGACATCCCCGATACCTATTGGACGAATGCCATGAAGTTTGCTTAGTGGAATTAGTCGGCTTGTGGTAAAAGCCTCCATCGAAGTTTTAGGTATTTTACAAGTTGACAAATGCTTTGAGAAGAGAGCCAGTGCATCCGCTAGATTTCGCGACTCAGTTCCAAACGTAGATAGCATTGCGATCCATGCCTTCGCATCAAGGCCAGATGGGCCTGCTCCACCACTCATTCTACAAGCAGCCGTGATAATTGAATCTGCGTCAATCGAGTCGAATGCTATCGGATGGAAGACTGCATCGTTTTTCAAGGGGGAAGAAAGGATGGCATCTTCGTCAAGTAATGCAGGCTCTGGATGCTTGTCGAGAAGATAATTATTACTATTAATAATTATTACTATTAATAATAATACTATCTAATAATACTATTAATAATACTAATAATACTATTAATAATACTATTAATTATTACTATCTCACATAATTATTTTTTTTTTTTTAATATTATTTTTTATTATAAATATTATTACATTAATATAGGTTCCCGCAAATGGGCCTTAATTTACAATTTTAAAGAAAAAAAACCTCACCAAGCCAGTTTTAATATTCAAAAAGTCACTAAATTATTCTTCATTGATTAAACATAAATCCCTTTGAGGACGATTTATAGCTGATCGAGCTCCACGGACACATCGAGAAGTCATCTTTGCAAGGATAACGCTGATGCCACTACGTAATCTGCTTATTTCATCGTTGTATGAGCTGTTATGACTCCTTGCCATGGAGCCCGCGATTCTCTTTAACAGGATTGCCGCTTCCGTACCCGCCCCTCCGAGCATCGAAAATACTACGGGAATAAATGACGCATGCTCTATGCTATTTACTCTCTCAAGATACTTCCTTTTCTTCCTTAGTTCATGATATTCGAAGCATGGTCCGATACTCTTACTGGAGTTAGAGGGAGCGTATGCGTTGAACACGCAGATATCAAGGAAAGTACACTCCGTTCTGTCTCCAAAGATTCCGGAACATGATATGTCAAGTCTCGCTTCACGATCAATAGTTGTACCGTAATTTTGGAATAATTATCTCACATAATTATTACTATTAATAATAATAATAATTTTTCCTAAAACGACTTTGCTAATTATCCGTCGTTCCACTTGTCCCACGCAAATTGGTCGTATTCCTGCAGTCTTTTTTAAAGCTGTAAGTCTACTCGCTACAAACGCACGCAAACTGTTAGGATGGATATGCTCTGAAGCTAATCGTATAGCAAATTCCGCTAGTGATGTTGCCAACTTCTTGGATTGGATACCGAATCCAGTCAATACGATATAATGATATATTCTTCTTCCCTTGCAACGCGTCGTCAACGCAGCCGTCCGAATTCTCCTCAGTCTTCGTCGTTTTGATCATACATCTCACCATCTGGCTTCTCTCGATTTGCCTACAATTTATTCTCGTGTTCAAATTCATCTTCTTGTTGCTTTCCGCCTTGTAACTTTTCATACCCCTTCATTTCTCAACCTTACTTTTCTTGATAATTTTCGTCCTGTTTACTGTTCCTTGCGTTCCTGTAATTCCCCTCTTTTACATGTCCCAAACTACTCTACATTTTTTGGATTCCGCTCTTTCCTGGTAGCTGCTCCTCTGTTGTGGAATCATCTGCCCATTCATATACGCCAATCAACCTCCATACCGTGCTTCAAACGCCAAATCAGATACCATTTAAACAAATTATCTTCTTGACTTCTTCATCGTTTTGTTAGTGGACTTGTACGTGCAGTTGGCACGCATTTGTCACGTTAAATAAATTAGTATTATTATCATCAATTAGTCTGCCTTGGCCAGGGCTTCATCACGTTGCCTAAGGGATCCGCGCTACCATACTTCCGGTTTATATCAGTTCGCCAGCACTTGTCAAATCGGCAATCTTAAACAATACTTCTCATTTTGGAACCCATCTTCAAGACAAGATTCGGTACTTAAGTGTCACCCTGTCCAAATATAAAATTTTAAATAGTGAGACTCGTCAATTAAAAAATTGGATTTTATAAATTGTAAGACCTATTTGCAGGAACACAAATATTGTAAAATAGTGTTTTTCTTGCAAGAAATTATTAAAAAATCATTATTATTATCATTATTATACAATTGTTCTTATTCAAAGTAAACAGATTAACATTTGAAATTCAAATAAAAGTCAAGAGTCTTCATTACGTTCTATAGCCATTTTTGCGTCCCCCATAGATGCAGTAAGCGCTTCAAGATTAGTATCACGGCTATGGAATCCCACTGTCTGCATTTGTACAAGTTCGGATGCATAAAGTTGTTCTTGAGCTTGGTTTGGTTGTTGATTTGTTGGCTGATGTTGCTGGGGATGAAGACGAACTAATTGTTATAACAACGAAGCAGTATAATCTTCATTTGAGTATTGTAAATTTTGAAATACTGTTGTTGCATAAGCTGTTTGTCTATTGCTTGGTGATCGAATAGAATCCACATCAGATAAAGTAGGTTGACTATTCATTTGATTATCGAATAGACCGCTTATATTTGAAGATATCAACTGTGAATATACTTGTAGGGATGTGTCCCTAAGACGAATTAGGTTCTGTAGAATTTGTACAATTGTCCTCAATGCTCGAGTATTTGTGCATAGAGCACGAATTTCAGGTATTGGCCACTGACTTATAAACTCATGAATTACACGATGTACTTGTTCTCTTTGTCTTTCGTCACTCTTTGCATTTGTGGATTGTTAAGCTTAATTGAACTAAGCAATGCAGGATTACTCATAAGTCCTTGAGCCAAATTATTACTTAGAAGATTTTGAATATTCGGCTGATGCGATATCAACCCCTCCTTAATTGTTGGTGATTGCTGAAGTGACAAAGAAGCATTATATGATTGTTTAGATGTTGAGTGATATGCCAAAGGTCGTCGTGGAGACATGAGTTGCAGGACAGGCATGTCAACCTCAGAATGGTCGCCTTTGACGACGGAAGCTGTCCGGATATTAGAGTCATGAACTACCTCAACTGACTGGGCCTCGGGATGTGCAAGGTTGCTCATAGAAGAAAGTCGCAGAGATGGGTCGTCACAATATCCAAGACTTTTCTCTAGTAAGGGTTGGCCCATCTCGTCAAGACTTTTGAGGATCGCTTTTGCATTTCCTCTCATCATTGCGACGGACACGCGCTGAAATAACTGACCCGCTGTGCTGCAATACGGGGTACCGTTTCTACATGACATAGAACGAGCAATGAAACGAATTAGCTTTTCCCGTTGTGGGTTCCATCCTCCGTAAGTTTTAACAACTGCTGCCGTAAAACTGTATCCATTCTCCTCTAATTTGCGTTTATATTTCCTTTCCTTGACACAGGTGGCATACTTGCTTGCGGCATAGCGAGCGATCTCAGAAGCCATGGAAATATAAGCATTTTGTTGTGGGTTAGTTACGGCAAAATCAACTGCTAAAGGAGGGTCCTTATATAATAGAATGTCCGCCGGTCTCTCTCGCAAACCACGAACTAGGTTGGTCCCTCCTTTGCCACCCTCAATCCAACAACAACCGCTGCTTGAAAGACTGTATCCCTCAAGCTATCATGTCGAATTCCAGGATGTCCTCTAAACTAACATGTTAAGGCGTGGAAGCCGAATTTGTCTGCAATCCTAAGGCAGCGTCTGCATCGATAATCCCCGTTGCAGACAGACATCCCTAACCAAAGACGTAGTAGTACAACAAATTCATTTGGTGCCAAGTTCATATGTGTGGCTTTGCTAAGGACGGCCTGTAACCAAGCACACGCGTGTGGGCATGAAACTGCCAATAATCGGGCAGTATTGAAGCGATCGGCATTCTCCACTAGCCTGCGGCGCGACACTTCGTCAATGTGACAAGATAATCCTCTTTGATTTGTTTGCGGATTTCCTACATGTTGCGGAATAATAGATTTAACGAATTCGTACCCAGGGAAAGTTATAGGGTCAAGGTTTAATTGGCTAGCGACAGTGTCTACACTGGACAGGAAGGCTGCCTGAGAGTGTTGGAAGCAGCTTCGAAGGCCCAGTCCTCCCATCTTCAGCGGTAAGCAAGCTTGCGCACGCCCACTTATCGGGTTAAATAGAAGTGATATTGCTAAAACACTTCAATATCAAGCGGTCGAACAAACAGAAAAACTCTATGGCGAAGGCGGGGTCTATAGTGCGCATTAAATGATTTACCCGTGGAGCGGATGCGCTGCTACGAAGCAGGATGAATGCAATGTGTGGGTCAGGAAGATTTTCGAGCGAGTGCAGAGTTTGACGCAGGGATGGTAGAACAACATCGACAAGGTATCCCGAACAATGTTCCTTAGACCCGATGGGACTTCCAAGAATTGTAAAGTTTTTTGTGGTGTTGACCAATGTGATCCATGGGCATCTGTTCTTTATCAAGTCGACCTTGTCTGCCCTACCAATTACTTCGGTCTTTTTCCAGTTAATAGACAGTCCGATCGCAGGAAAATTAGCAGCAAGACGAGCCAGAGCCTCGCCCACCGCAACAGGAGTACCGCCGGTTATTCCGTCGTCGAGGTACCACCTATTTAAGCTGATACATTCAACCTCCGATATCTGGACTACAATCAGATCAATCGCCAGGCAAAATATAACTGGACCAAGAGGATCTCCTTGTTGTTCCCCTCTTCGAGACTGAAGAGGTTTCAATCTACCGAACCGAAGGCTCGAGGTAGTGCCGTAGCACCATGATGTCCATCGACTAATTTCTGGAAAGTTCTTACTAATCACGTTGACGAAGGAATTCCGGTTGAGCGTATTAAAAGCGTTAGCCAAGTCGATTTTAGCCCAAACCCAATTGATATCTTGATCATGAAGTCGTTGTAGCCGACGTGCTTGATGTACTATCTGTTCCATTCCGTTTGGCGTCGCTACACCGAGCTGGTGCGGATGGAGGGATTCGGCAAATCGCTGTCGAAGTTTGGAGCAAATACACTTAGCGCAAAGACGACGTAATGTCTCCCCAATGGCAATGGGGCGGATTCCTCCATCTGGTTTGTTTAATGCCATGAGATTAGCACCGGCGACAAAGGGCACAAGGTCGTTCGGGAGAGTACCAGCGATCATGTTGTTGACTAGTGATGTTAGGCGTTGAAGCAAAACCCCGTGATCTACCGACAGCATATCTCGAATATGTTCTGCCCTCAAACCTAAACAGCCAGGAGAGGAAGAGGATGGGAATGATGATACTGCGGCATCACCTATGTCTGAGTCAACCGACAAGGGGGTGCTCAAAGATGGTTGTCCAGGACTTTGGAGAACATCATGTAAGGGGTGTAGCTCTGTCAATCTTCCGCGCAAAGATTCTGAAAATTCGCATGTATTATTCGACGTAAGGCGGCGCATCGCCTTTCCGAAATTGCCATTTCTCGCCAATTCGATGACTTCCATAAATTCATTTTTCTTATCATTAGTTCCTCTTAATTTCCTGGATGATCGAAACCCCGAAGAGGAATGAATTTATTAGGAATGAATGGCAATCACGCTCTCTTCCATTTTCGAATTTGTCTATAAGCGCGTTAATATTAGATCTAGTGTTCTTATATTGTTCTTATTATATAATTGTTATTATAATTGTTCATTATTATACAATTGTACAATTATACATTTGTCTTGATTATACAAAGTTCTTACAATCTAAAGATATATACGTTTTATCAGTTAATATTAAATTATCTATAACGAACCTAATAAGGACAACCTAATAACGACAGCATAATAACGACAACCTAATAACGACAACCTAATAACGACAACCTAATAACGACAACCTAATAACGACAACCTAATAACGACAACCTAATAACGACAACCTAATAACGACAACCTAATAACGACAACCTAATAACGACAACCTAATAACGACAACCTAATAACGACAACCTAATAACGACAACCTAATAACGACAACCTAATAACGACAACCTAATAACGACAACCTAATAACGACAACCTAATAACGACAACCTAATAACGACAACCTAATAACGACAACCTAATAACGACAACCTAATAACGACAACCTAATAACGACAACCTAATAACGACAACCTAATAACGACAACCTAATAACGACAACCTAATAACGACAACCTAATAACGACAACCTAATAACGACAACCTAATAACGACAACCTAATAACGACAACCTAATAACGACAACCTAATAACGACAACCTAATAACGACAACCTAATAACGACAACCTAATAACGACAACCTAATAACGACAACCTAATAACGACAACCTAATAACGACAACCTAATAACGACAACCTAATAACGACAACCTAATAACGACAACCTAATAACGACAACCTAATAACGACAACCTAATAACGACAACCTAATAACGACAACCTAATAACGACAACCTAATAACGACAACCTAATAACGACAACCTAATAACGACAACCTAATAACGACAACCTAATAACGACAACCTAATAACGACAACCTAATAACGACAACCTAATAACGACAACCTAATAACGACAACCTAATAACGACAACCTAATAACGACAACCTAATAACGACAACCTAATAACGACAACCTAATAACGACAACCTAATAACGACAACCTAATAACGACAACCTAATAACGACAACCTAATAACGACAACCTAATAACGACAACCTAATAACGACAACCTAATAACGACAACCTAATAACGACAACCTAATAACGACAACCTAATAACGACAACCTAATAACGACAACCTAATAACGACAACCTAATAACGACAACCTAATAACGACAACCTAATAACGACAACCTAATAACGACAACCTAATAACGACAACCTAATAACGACAACCTAATAACGACAACCTAATAACGACAACCTAATAACGACAACCTAATAACGACAACCTAATAACGACAACCTAAATAACGATAACCTAAATAACGACAACCTAAATAACGACAACCTAAATAACGACAACCTAAATAACGACAACCTAAATAACGACAACCTAAATAACGACAACCTAAATAACGACAACCTAAATAACGACAACCTAAATAACGACAACCTAAATAACGACAACCTAAATAACGACAACCTAAATAACGACAACCTAAATAACGACAACCTAAATAACGACAACCTAAATAACGACAACCTAAATAACGACAACCTAAATAACGACAACCTAAATAACGACAACCTAAATAACGACAACCTAAATAACGACAACCTAAATAACGACAACCTAAATAACGACAACCTAAATAACGACAACCTAAATAACGACAACCAAGATAACGACAACCTATTACTTAAAGATATATTATCGAGAATATCAACAACCTTAAAGTTCTAACAGATTTTACTAAGCACAAGATAACTAATCACAATCTTAAACACACAATTGAAATTGCGCGTTCAACCTACAATCGAATCAAGATTTATTAACGTAACTACAATAACATCAAGTATATCAAGTGTATCATTGCGCTTTTGCCATCACAAATGACTACTTCAGAACGCTGCTGTCCATGCAATGGAAACAACGCCTTATGTAAAAGTTGTAGTTGTGTCAATGGGGGCAGGCCTTGTATGGGGTGTTTGCCTTCAAAGAAGGGAAGGTGTCACAATGATGGTTCGCGGTCATCCCAAAAGCAAGTATCCTCAGTAGAAGCTATACCGTCACAAATTATCAGTCGCTTTTCCCCTTTCAATCCGATTCTTGCAATCCAATAATATCGGATTTTGTCACGCATGAAATAAAAATGTACGAATGAAAATTGTAGTCTTTACACAGTTATCAGGGTCCCCGTTCGGATATCCCGTGAGTTCTTTCAGCAAGACTTCTTGTGCGGCACATGTGCAGCTTCGAAAATCTCTTATATTATGGAGGAACTGAAAAAGCAGGAAGGGTTGATTAGAAGCTTAGAGTCTGATTTTGCAGCTCTTAAGCTTTCGATACCAGAATCTTTTTCTCAACACATAGAAAACATTTCAAAACGTTCCTTTGCAGAGGTTGTTCGACGCGAAGTTACGCGGTCAGTAATTGCTGCTTCTTCGGCATCAGCTCAAAATAATAGCCCATTTAATATCATTAAAGCTTGCGAATTACAGGCGAAACGCTCAAATACAGTTATTATTAGAAATTTATCAATTTCTGAGGACTAACAAAAATCTATTCAGGCTTTATTCTGGGAGATTGATTTTGTTTTACCAGCAGACAAAAAATTCTCGTTTTTTTCGGCTTACTGCGAAGCAGAGTTATGTGCCTCCGTGGCTCTTAATTTCTCTAGATGGACATTCTGTAGATACTATCATTCGATCAGCTCACCGTTTGAAATCGTCAGTTCTTTTCCAGAGAGTATACATTCAACCAAATTTGTCCCCGGCGGAACGTGCGATTCAAAACGCGTTGCGCGCCGAACTTAAAAAGAAACGCCTGGCTGATCCGTCTGGCATATATCGCATAAGAAATACTCGTGTTTTGAGAGTGGGTGAGACTACAACTAGTACTGAGGAAACTAGGTCTGGGATAGAAAATTCTTCGCCCATATGACTATGTGAAGAGCCTTTTCCTTTCTCTGCTTCCTCAATAGTCACTAATTTTGATTTCTCGAAGGTTAGCATTTTTTTATTTAATGTTGAAGGCTTATCATCTCTGTTTCATCTGGGTTTGGCCTCGTGGATTCAGCGTTTTGATGCGGTAATTTTGAATGAGACTTTTAGTCTGAATCACCTTTCTCTACAAGGGTTCTATACCTTTGACCTACCCGCCCGCTCACACGGTAGAGGTCGTCCATTCAGTGGTGTTATACTAGCAATAAAGTTTTTGCCTTCATCTTGGTCTAACTCTGTCTCAGATAATCGCATTTGCTTTGTAACTCCTTATCTGGTTATCATTGCGGTTTATTTTAATCCCGACTTCTCTGCGGCTGACATTATTGATGAAATTTCACAGCTTTGTTCTAATTTGCCATCTAATTCGAGAGTTTTTGTTGGTGGTGATTTTAATGCAAAATATTCAATTCCACACAGCCCGAAACTTCAACAGCTTATTAGTTACTTTGCATCTATGAACTTAAAACTTTGTATCCCCACTGAGAAATGGTCTTATGAGTGTTATCGCTCGATAAGTTTATTAGATTTTGCCTTTTATAATTGCGAGGTAACGAAGATGACTACCGTGCCTGCCTCTGAATGGACTTTGATACGCAAGCATTAGCCGGTAAACTGTATGGTCAATTTTCATTCTCAGATATTAGAATCTTCAACTAGATTGCGTCACTCTCGTATTGTGAATCCCTAGACTTTAAATATCCAAGTGCTTCTTAAAGCTTATTCTCTTATGTCAACAAGTCAACATCATGAGAGTGCTGATCTTCTGACTGCGGCAATAGTTCAGAGTTGTCGTTCGTCTTCCAGTCGGCGCTTCACGAGTCGTCCTTTTAATTATGGCAAGTGGCCTATCCTGAAAGAAATGCAGCAAACACTGCTTAGGATGTCTCGCGATTGTAGTAGTGGGCATTCTACAAAGGAGGCTTATATTGTCCTTCGACGGGTTTATACCAAAATACTGAAGACTTTTCACAGGGATCGTTTGTACGCAGAAGAGTGTCATCGATTAAGTTTGGCAGAGAGCTTTCCATGGAAAGTCCATTCTAAACATCCTAATAAAATCATGTCTTTAGTTCCGCTTTTTAAGTGGGTTAAAGGATAACTATATAATAACAACTATTGATAAAGCTAGTAATAACTTTGTCTTCATATGCAAAAAGCTTTATTATGATATACTAATGAAAGAGGTTAATTCTAATGATTTAAATGTAAATCCAGCATATGAACGTAGTGAGTTGAGTTTAGAATCAATTATTACAAGTCACTGTTCTATAATGGATAAAAAGGGTATAAAGGTTGAATTAGATAATAAAACTATACCTATATTATATTGGAATCCAAAATTACATAAAAATCCAATAAAACCTAGGTTCATATGTAGTGCGTTTAAATGTACATTAAAACCACTTTCTGTTTATATGAATAAAATGCTTAAAGTAATTAAAGCACATTTTAAAAAATATTGCAAGGTAATCGAAATTAATACTGGTATAAAACACTATTTCAGTATTAATTCTACAAAAGAATTTTTAGAACAGACAAAAGGAATAAATTTTCAAAATATAAATACATACGATTTTAGTACGCTTTATACAAATCTAGATTTAGTAGATATTAAAGAAGCGTTAGTAAAATTAATTAATCTTATATTCGGAAAAAGATATACATATATATGTTATAATAATTATAACGCCTATCTAACAAAAATTAAACCATCAAATAAATATAAATATATGGATAAAATTGAATTAATAGAATCCTTAAATATTTTGATAAATCAAAATTATTTAAAAGTAGGGACATCTATATTTAGACAAGTAAAAGGTGTTCCAATGGGTGGTAATAGTAGCCCAATTATAGCTGACTTGTTTTTAAGCTTTATAGAATATGAATTTGTTCATAACTGTGTAAAAACTAAATCTAAACAATATAAATATATGAAATATATGTTTCGATACATTGATGATATATGTGTATTTAATTCTAATAATTTTTATTCAATTAGTGAGCACATTTATCCAGAAAGCCTTATTCTTAACAAAACCAATATTAATGATAAAGAAGGTGTATATCTAGATATGAACATTAAATTAACATTAACTAAAACTACTATTAATTTATATCGTAAAGATGACATATTTAAATTTACAAGAAACATATTTTTGCATGAGCATTCATGCATACCATAATAATATAAAATATAATACATTAAATAATGAAATTTTAAGAATTGCAACAATATGTAATGATATTGGCTTTCTTAAAAATCATTTAAATAATTTAATAGATACATATTTTAAACTAGGTTACTATAAAAATAACATCAAGCAGAAAATAGTAAAATATATAAATCAACACAATAATATAAAGAATAAATTTAAACTCTTAAGTGGCAAATTTTTATGGATGAATAATAAATAATATACTTTGCATTAGAATAAGATACTAGATAGTTATTTCAGAGGAAATACATCATTAGCATGTATTTGGCCCCGCTGCTATGTTGGGTAGAGGAGTTAGGGGCCGAAACCTGATAGCATAGCAGTTCCTCCTGATGACCTCTAATTCTTATTCTGATACAACGCCTGTTATTTATTAGTCAATTCATAAAAATGACGTTTACTTTAAATTTTATTTTTTATTTTTTATTTTTATTTTTTAACTTGATTAAAATTATAGAAAATCTAAAAACAATTATTAATTTTATTATTTAATTATTAAATTTTGATTTAGCATTATTATGTTTTGTTTATTTTATAATTATATAACAATACGTAGACTCAGTTAGCTGATTTAATTTGATCACTTTAGCTCTTTCCTTCATCTCGATGATCTATCGTTGTCATTGCCAGCTAATAATTTTGATTTTGACGGTTCTTCTGGTTTGATTGATACACCCTTTTCCATTGATGAAATAATAGAATGCCTTGCGCGGATGCATGTGAAGAAAGCTAGTGGTCCGGATTATCTCTGTGTGTAGCAACTCCGAGCTACATTCCACATATTTGGCAGCTATTGGACCTTTATGTTCAATTTTCTACTCTAAGGATCCTGTTTGCCTTTCTCTTGGAAAGAGGGGATAGTGAAAGTCCTATATAAGGGCACCGGTCCTTTGGAATCTCCAGACTCTTATCGCGGAATTTTCCTTTTAAACCACGTTTATAAATTATTGTCGTTTGTATTAACTTCTCGACTAGCTAAGCACTGTTCTTCGTTGTTGCCTGAAGAACAATTTGTATTTCGGAAGAGTTGCCAGACTTGTGATGCTATCAGTCTAGTGCGTTCTTCTGTAGTCAACTGTATTTCTAATAAAAATTCATTATATGCCATCTTTATTGATTTTCGTAGAGCATTTTACTCAGGCAATCGGAATATCCTTCTTTCTAAGTTGCATAATAATTGTAATCTTTGTGGGCGCTTTCTTTGCCTACTATATGAGATTCTATTACCTAACCGTGTCAAGGTATTCGATGATTTAGCATACTCTGACTTCTTCATAATTAATCATGGCGTATTGCGGGGTGACCCAATCAGTCCTCTATTATTTTCAATCTTCGTTATTGATTTACCATCGGTTATACGGTCTTTTGCAAACGAGGTTGAGTTGGCGCTATATGCTGACGATCTTGTGATCCTGACAAGAAACCTAGGCACGGCTCAAAAGGCACTCGATGGCTTGACTGTATTTTGTAGTCGGAATGAACTAGACATCAACATTTCAAAATCAAAGGTAGTGAAGTTCCGCGGTGGTGGTCGTTTATCCAAACATGACTCACTTTTTATAAAGTCTCAGACACTAGAGTTCTGTACTAATTATAAGTATCTTGGCGTTCTATTAACGTCTAGATAGTCTTTTACTGCGCGCCTTGAGGCTAAATCTTCTAAGATTGCAATTAAAACGGCTTCATATCCTCAACTGAGGAAGCTGTCGTTTGAGGGACCGTTGAGATATCTCGAGTTAATGCTTCTACCAATTATTCAGTACGGGCTGGCAACATTCTGGGAGGACCTCACTGAGTTAAATTTTAGATAGATTGATAGGTGTCAGGCCCGATTTTTGAAACATATAGTTGGAGTATCCAATAAATGTAGTACGACAGCGATCACATACTTGGCAAAAATAAAGCCGCTTAGTGTCCGACTATGTAGTAGTCTTAGATGTGTTCAAACGTCTAGTTATCTTCAACATTTGGTAGCTCTTGAGACTAAATTCTTAAACGTTGATCATGATTTAGCCAATTCTCCTGTGTACCTGCAAAACAGTTGGAGATCACCGTCAAATGTGAAACGTCCATTGATATGGAGGTTATTTATTCATGGTTTTCATGATAACTACATCGCCGACTTCTCGCTTGTCATCGCCGTGATTATTCTTGTATATGCCGCTTCTGTGCTTCTTCCTGTTATGCCTTGCTCCATGCTCTAGCCTGCCCTCACCTCAGCCTTCAAACCACAGATGCGCTGAAATATCACGGGCATCGTATGCTTGTTTACGATCGCCCCATTTCAAGAGTCATGCCGGAGTAATTCCGATCAGCATGACTGATGAGGAATAACCAATAAATGACAGAATTTATTTTTGTAGAACAGTAATTTGTAATTTTTTTTATTATAATTTTTTTAGCCAATAGGATTTATACATTTAAGGTTGCCCGCAAATGGGCCCTGTATTATACCAGTTTTTATATGAATTTTGTGTTGATCGTGGTATGCGGAACACCAGAGAGCACATTTTTGCGAGGGAGACTCCTATTTGGCGACGTAACTTCGCTATGTTTTCCGCATATGAGCGATTTCCTCTAGCGGTAGCCGATGCTGCTATCCGCTTCAGCACTGCACTCATTTCAACTCCAGTACCTCCAGAAGAGGAAATTATCAAGGGAGCAAATCCAGCTCGTTCGAATGTGTTTACACGCTCTACATACTTCGCACGCTTTCTGTTCTCGTGATACACAAATGTGCTCTCTGGGCTGCGTTAGGCATTTGACGGAGCGTGGATGTTGAAAATTGAAACGTCCAAGAACGTCCGCTCTGTCGGGATACCAAATAAACCAGTACAAGCCAAGTCTAGACGAGCATTGCGGTCTTTGCAAGTAGATGCCATTTCAAATGAATAATTTGATTCTGTTGGTGTCAGCAGAGGCTCGGTTACGATATTTTGACTTGCACCTGATAACAAGTTTCGCAGGAGATCACGAATCGCATTGTGTCTGATTATTGTCTTGCCAGATAGACAACAAAAGAGAGTGTGAGTAACAGAATTATCCTCCCCACAAACGCATGTCTTAAACGCGTTGACAAGTGGCCATCCGTATCTTGTTGACAAACCATCATAAAACTCCTCGCGACGTAGTCTGTATAACCGATCATCGTTAACCCTGGCAGAAAGCCAAGTAGACGAGTCTTTTATTGTCGCGTGCCTTAACGAATTACGAAAAATTTGTCGCTCCCATCCACAATTTCGGAAAACAAGGAGTCTGAAATATGCTTCTTTATTCTTCTAATTTCCGCAGCTACTATAGTCTGAGCTTTGTTTAGTTCAACTCCCGTTAAACCACTTTCAAGTGGATTACACATAGCCTCCGACCACTGCCACTCACGCGAGACAAAATCTGAAGGATCCGTAATGCCCATTCCACCCCTGCTTATCGGCAAAGCAATAATCCGTCTCATTTGATCTGATATAAGTTTCTGACCGGTGAGATTTGGTAGAAGGCACTCTTTTATTTTCTGTTCCAATTTTTCCACGCCCTTACCTTCGCAGCGACATGCCCTAAAAATGTGAGTTTATTTGTGTTGGAGTGACACCATGTAGGCGGAATATGCGAGCTGCGGATCGATTTTCGCGATTTCTGCTAGTCTTTGGATCATCATCCAATTCTCTATTTTGTCATCCAGCCATGATTTTTCATATTCGGCCGATCCAATAGGACATCCCAGGACTTCAACGCCCGTGTTGGTCACTGACACATCCAAGGCATTGAACAATGATTTTGTTTCACTATTTTCGGAGGGAACAAATATTTTACATTTCCTAGCATTGACAAAGAAGCCATATTGAGGTCCAAGTGTTTGCATCCTCTCCAAATATCCCGCAAGATCATTCGCTGTTCCTACGCAAGACACATCATCTGCATACCATTTTTGCTGGATATTTGGAAAAGCATGTTTTAATTTTTCCATCAGAGGAAGAGTTGCTGCAGCAAAGGCAACCATTGACAGCGGGTCGCCCTGTGTAAAACTTTTTTGGGATCTTATTGTTTCACCGTCAATTATCATAGTGGGATCATCATGATAAGTGTTTGTTAAAATGTTAACTAGTGGTAGACACACACTACTCATATTAGCCAAAGCAAGTTTTCTATTAACGCGATTGAACGCGTTGTCAGCGTCTATAAGCAGCAAGCATTTGTTATTCTGTTCAAATATACACGACCGAATGTACCGAACCACATACTCCCGGCCACAACGTTGTCCCGCACATAATTGTGTATTTCCTGCTACTGATTGTATGTGCATAGAAATCGTTCTAATGACGACTTTGGCCATTATCCTACGATACACTTCGCCAATCCCGATAGGCCTAATTCCGTCAGACTTTTCTAAGGCAATCAACCTTGAGGCAACCAAAGCTACAGTTGATTCTCGTGAAACAATTTCAGAGGCTAAACGTAACTAAATTGAAACATATTATTATACGATAGTATCGACAAGCGAACTATATTGTTATGTACTGTAACGTTGTGACAAGAAAACGACCTTAGAAGGTTATATTCAACATCTAGAAAACAAAGAAATTGAATTTGAATGAGGATTGCGACGGTGTAATAACATTTAAATTAGAAGAAAGATGACAAAAACCAACGCAAAATTTATTGAATTGAATATTTCGATGCCTAGCTGACATCATCTTCAGCAATCTGAAATGAAGGCAAAAAATTGACGAGATTAGCGCTGGTTTTCCTTGTTTTGCTTTTTTTCCTTTTTATGTTTTAACGTGTACACTTTTTGCCTTCATTTCAGATTGCTGAAGATGATGCCAGCTAGGCATCGAAATATTCAATTCAATAAATTTTGGGTTGGTTTTTGCCAGAAAACAAAGAGTTTATGTTTCAATTACAAACAAGATCACGACATTCATCCCTCCAGAGAATAATTGTCCAAGTATTTCGGGGTCCGTCTATTCCTCCATGAACGACGCACTGTGAATGATTTGATTTCATTTGGAGATTCTCCTACGTCATGTCGTTCATTAGTTTGATCAGCAGCTAACTCCGCCTTGCAAACTTCGGTTTCCTGGATTAGCGGATCAATTTCTCCTGACTTGCTGGATACGTAGTCGCCCTCAACTTCCTTCGGCTGTCCCATAATTTCGCTTTCGTTCGCTAAATTATCATCGAGAGGCGGGGCTCTCGCTAAATGTTGCGTAGACACCCAACTTTCATAACCATTTGCGTACCGTACAAGAGCATAATTTTGGTTGGAATGAATTAATTTAGCCCGGTCGACTAGGGGGCTAAATTTATGGATACGATTACAACGTTTGACATACACGTCACTTAAATTAACCAATCAATCTGGAAGCGAAGTGTCTTTTGATGAACGACGTTGGTATGTGAACATTCTATTGTGTGGCGTTTCATTCGAAGCAGTGCAGAGTAAGGATCCTAAAGAGTGAAGAGCTTCTGGTAAAACCAATTGCCAATTTGATATTGGTAGCTTCATTCCGTCCAATCGCAGAGCTATCGCTTTCCATATGATGCCGTTGAATCTCTCGGCCTGACCATTAGAAGTCGGATGATATGGAGTTGAATGTGTTAACGAAATTCCATGTTGAAGCAGATATTGTCGGAAAGCAAACGATGTGAATGAAGATCCTCGATCGGTATGTATGCTATTTGGGGTGCCAAATATCGAGAACAGTTGATCCAAACACTTCATTACGACAGTCGTTGATGTATCACAACATGCGAATCCAAATGGAAATCGACTGTATTCATCAACAACTGTAAGCAGGAAGCGATTTTTATTTGTACTAGGCAAGGGCCCTTTAAAATCTAAAGATAGCCTCTCAAATGGTTGAGTTGACTTGATCAACTTTCCTGCTGGAGGATTGAAGAACTTTGGTTTTAATATTGCGCAGCTTTGACACCTATTCGAAACCAATCTCACATCGTTGATCGAAAAAAGTAAATTTTGACTCCGAATAAAGTGCCAAAGTCGGGAGATACCTGGATGACACATTTTCGAATGAAGATCGGTAAGCTCATTGAGATGATTTGGAGAAGTGACAGCGCTAATGACATGTCTTGAGAGAGCATCGGCTGCTTCATTATTCACACCCCGCCGATAAGAAATATCGAATTGATATTCATATAGTTCGAGCCTCCATCTAGTTAATTTATCGTTTTTAACTTTACCGCGAGACGACTGCGAGAAAACGAACGAAATTGAACGTTGATCGGTAATGACTGTAAAATGGCGACCTGCCAGATAATGACGCCAGAACCTGATAGCTTCGATTATCGTTTGCGCTTCCTTTTCGACAGAAGAATACTTCTTTGCGCTTTTATCGAGAGTCCTGGAAAAGAAGGCGATCGGTTTAGATTTTTGCGACAGAGTGGCACCTATAGCAAAGTCTGATGCATCTGTCTCTACAACAAAGGGAAGTGAAAAGTCAATCTTTGTTAACGTCGCATTGCTTAAGCTTTCCTTGATTATCGAAAACGCATTTACAGCTTCCTTGGATAGAGGGAATGATGTTGTTTGTGTAAGGGGATGCACGATCTCAGAATAATGATTTATCCATTTTGAATAATGCGAGAACAACCTTAATACACTTTTTAAACTAGAAATATCCTTAGGTATCGCCAGATCAATTACTGCTTTGACCCTATCAGGATCCGGACAAATAGCTTGTTTATTCAATTGGTAACCAAGAATTCTTATTGTGGAGAAACCAAATTGACATTTGGATCTGTTGAGAGTAATATTATAACGTTTCGCTACGTCTACGAAACGTTGAAGGTTATGGTTATGCGCTTCGATTGTACTTCCAGCGATTACAACATCATCCAGGTATGCGAAGGTGTCTTTTAATTTTTCGGTCTCAATGATCATCGAGATTATTCGCTGGAACACCGCAACACCATTTGTAAGACCAAACGGCATGCGGCAGAACTGATATAGACGTCCATTTGCTTCAAATGCGGTATAACATTTTTCATCAGCCCTGATTGGAATTTAATGGTATTAGCTCTTGAGATTCAAAACACTGTAGTACTTGTAGGAAGCGAGCTTGTCGATTAAGTCGTCAATCCTTGGTAATGGGTGAGCGTCCAAACAAGTAAACCGGTTGATGGTCAAACTATAATCAATTACTATTCGAGTTGGTTTACGTTTATCTTTCACAAGCACAACCTGAGCGCGCCAAGGAGATATACTATGTTCGATAATATCATCCTTTAAGAGACGTTGAACCTCGCTTTCAATGAAGTCTGAATCTTCTGGAGTTCTTCGCCGTGACGCAATAGCTATAGGTTTCACATTGGAAGACAAATATGAGAATAGTGATGGGGGATCTATACTCATGGCAGAAGCAGATGCAACAACGATTAAAGGGTTCTCGGTACCGTCAAATCGCTCGTAATTGCAGAATGACATTTAATGAAAGGCATTCCTAATATTATTTGAGCGACAAGGTTAGGCAAAGTAAATAATTTAACGTTCTCGTATATCTCCGTCCATCTAGTGTAATTGTAGCGTAAACAAACTAAAAAACAGACGATGCCATGCGGACAGGCATGTTTGCCGAATGTGTTTTCTGCTTGCAGTTAGCAACAACGTCCTCGCGCATAATATTAATAGAGCTGCCTGTGTCCATCAACGCATGTAGACTCAATCCACCCATTTGTACGATATGTTGTAGTGGATGTGATCTTTCGTTGCTTGAGCAAAATGTTCCAGCTATAACGGATGTAGATGGAACATGTTTCGATTGACAAACCTTGGCAAAATGACCTTGTTTGTCACAGTTTCGACTACGAGCCTTACCTGCAGGACACGATGTACAATTGTGGTATGGCTTGCCGCAAAAATAGCAGTTCCGATTCCGATAGATTGTTGAACACATATCCACTTGAGTTGCATCTTCAGAATATCCGTCGGTTGGACACACGCTGTCAACATTACTGACTGACGGATGTTCTTCCACTGATTCCAACATTGATTGTCTATTTGACCTAGAGAAAGTCGTTGTTTGTTTGTGGGCGGTTTCGATTGCCCGAGCCAACTTGTACGCATCATACTTTTCCAACACTGTACTATCCAACAAACGTTCTCTGATTGCCGTCAAGGAAATGCCAGCGACGAATGTGTCTCGTAGAAACATGTCCCGGTGTTCGTCTGCATTGATCGCTTTAAACTGTACCTGTTTTCCGAGGGATTCCAAAACTCTGATAAACTGGTCGATTGATTGATCAGACTCTTGTACTGCGCTACGTAGTTGATTTCGCAAATAAACGTCGCTACGATCTTTGACAAATGCCGATGAGAGGGATTAGATTGCTGTAGCATATGTAACACATCCATCGATCAGATCGTAAACCGACGATGATATGTGATTGACAAGAAGATTTAGCTTCTGTTCGTCAGTGATATATTCAATTGATCCAAGGAAAGCGTCAAATCGCTTGAACCAGTGACGCCACTCGCATGCAGTATTCTCTTGATCCGGCGATAGATCGAGCACTGACGGCTTAAGTAACTTATCCATCTCCAAACAATGTTGAATAAATTGTGACAAGAAAACGACCTTAGAAGGTTTTATTCAACATCTAGAAAACAAAGAGTTTATGTTTCAATTACAAACAAGATCACGACAAACGTGTAAGCATATGATACATAAAAATACTAATGACTACATAATACTAATAATTAAATAAAAAAATGTATTACGAAATTTTATCATCACTACAATTTTCTGCTATGTACAAATAATCGACCCGATTTTTGAAATTCGGCTGTATTTACAATTACAATACTAAATGTAAGCGTATTAATAAAAATTATCGTAATTACAGTAACACATAAATTATTAATTATACATTATCATTATACTTTTTCTTTATTTACACTTTTCTTTATCTCTTTTTAAAAGATAAAAAACAACAAAAATAATTACACTTAATATAATTCTTTATTAAATTTATTTAGAAAACATAGTCGGAATTATACCTTTTTAAGTGTTCAAATGCTTGATAATTATTATAAGTTAGATACGTCTTCATGTAACGATGTCCCAATTTATGTGAAGACCAAATGTTTAAATCTTCAGCACCATCTTCGAAAAACAATACGACAAACAAATGTTTTTCATTAAATATTAATAATAATTGTAACTGCAATACAGCAGGTGTAGTGTATCTAACACAATATACATGCGGTTTGCAATATATAGGAAAAACATATCAAATGTTAAAAACTAGGTTTAGGAAACATATTTTTAAATACACGGGAACAATCAGGTATAGTTGAACGACAAAAATTATTTTGATATTTCGCTAGAAACTACTAGCATCTTATGAAATTAACTTAGGGTAATATAGTAATATCTCTAGCGAAATATCAATATAATTTTTGTCGTTCATTAAAAAGATATAAAATACATTTATGTATATTTATAAATGCATATAAAATGTAACATTTTATATGCATTTATAAATACATATAAACTTTTAAGTGATTTAATAGATACAATGTGAGTAAACTGTAGTTTATATAAATTATTTAGTGTGAGCTCTTCACAAACTCTTCAGTTCCGCCACGAGCGGCTTGTGTCCAAGCTCGCCACATCCTCCCCGCCGGCGTCTACCTGGCTTGTCTCCTTTGCCGTATTTGCAGCTGATTCGGTTGGCGCGTCCAATGCTTGCAACGGAACCCCACATGATTCGCTTTCGACTGATGATAGTCGAGTTAATATACCAGCGATATCATTGTATGGTTCAGTATTGAACATACGACGCTTCGGTGTTTCCATTATTGTCTGTGGGGCATCAGATAGTGGGTGGTTGCGTCCATTCAACGACGCTAGGATTGCCCGAGCATTTCCGCGCATGAGGGCCAACGATGCTCTTTGGAATAGGTGATCTACCGTTTTATGATATTCGATCCCAGTTGTGGCAGATATCTGTCTTGCTATCGATCGCATGAGACGTTCGCCTTGGTCGTTCCAGCCCCCATACGTCTCTACTACTGCCGGTATAAATTGATAACCAGCGGACTCCATACGTGCTCTATACTTCCTCTCCTTGACATTGACTGCATACATTGTCGCTGCATAGCCTGGCGTTATCGATGCGTTTGCTATGTACGCTGATTGTTGTGGATGTGTTACAGCGAAATCAACTGCACGAGGAGGGTCCCCATGAATCAAAACGTCTGCAGGTCGTTCACGAAGGTCTGGTATAAGGTTCCTTACCTCCAAAGCGACATGCATTCCTGCAGATTGAGCAGCATGAAAGACCACATCGCGAATTCCGTTGTGTCGCAGTCCCGGGTAACCCCCATATTGGCAGGTCAGCGCATGTAGGCCGACTGAATCAGCGGGGAGAAAGCATCGCCCGCACCGATCTCCAGGTGAAAATAGAGGCGCACCAAGCCAAAATCGAGTTAAGGCGCAAAACTGCGAAGGGGGAATGTCCATTCCGAGCGCTTTATTTGGGACCACTCGTAACCAGGAACTGGCGTGAGGGCGTGACACAGCCAGCAATCGAGCTCTGTTGAAGTGGTGAACGTCCGTAAGCATTTGCTCGTGAACTTTATTATCGAGGAGCATTGATAGCTTGTGTTGACTGTCAGATTGCATTATTGGTGGTGATTCATGTAGTGAAGATAATCTCTCGATAAAGTCAGATAGTCCTGGGAAAGTATTGACAGAAAGTCCCCATTCGGCACATACCCTTTGTACACTGGCAATGTACGCACAAGGTGCATGCTTCACAGTTTCGCGGATCCCGAAGCCACCCAACCTTAAAGGAAGCGTAATTTGGGTTCGTATCTGAGGGTTTAGCTGGACAGACGTCATCTCGCTAAAAGCGGAAATGGTCGAATCATCAAAACTTTTGTAAAACGTGTTGCCATAGTCAGGATCAATCGTTCTCATCAGGTGGTTTATTTTTGGAGCACTGGCGCAATGTCGCAGTAGTAAGTAAGCGACCTGTGTATCAGGAATGGTGGTTATTAAATCGATTTGACTTCTTAATTTTGGCAAATTTACTCTCATCAGCTGATCATTAACGAAATCTTGGCACCCTATAGGTGTGCCGAGCAAGCAAAAATTTTTACTTTCATTAAGTATTGGTTGAGATGCACATGCCTCTGAGAAAGTTTGCAAGGCTACGGCAGAGCCTATAATCTCGGTCTTTTGCCAGTTAAGGTCCAAACGGAGTAGAGCAAACTCTTTTTCTAGGTAAGCCAGCGCATCAGCTACTGCTGTGGGATGCCCTCCGATTATGCCGTCATCCAAATACCAGCGGTTTAAATGTATTCCATGTAAGCAACCAACCGAAGTGATGCAATCATGAATTGCCAATGAAAATAGAGACGGTCCTAAGGGATCTCCTTGTTGTACGCCTTGGCATGATCGAAGGGGCTCCAAATTTCCGAATCGAAGCAATGATGGCTCGGAGTAGCAGTATCTCAACCACGACATTAATTGCGGGACAGATCGTTGAATTACACTAAATATGGCATGTCGGCTGATAGAATTGAAAGCATTCCTGAGATCGACCTTAGCCCACACCCAGTCATCCTTATCGCGTCGTCGAGTGTGTTCATCTCTCACAATGTGTATTATGCTATCAACCCCGTTTTTAGTTGCTACACCGAGCTGAGTTGGTTGCAACACTGACAAAAAGACTGTGCTGAGTTTACGACATGCACATTTTGAGCAGAGTCGTCTAAGCGTTTCCCCGACCGCGATAGGACGCACTCCATCGGGTTCTTTCACAAGTGCAATCAGATTCGCACCACATAAGTATCTGGCCACAGATTCATGTCCTCCCCCATCCAAAAGTGTGTTCACAAGGGACGTAATTCGCTGCAAAAACGATCCAGACAAATCTGATGTTAGTAAATCTTGTAAATGCTCTGGGCGAAGTCCTAGGCAGCCGGACGCTGACGTCGAGGGAAATGAGAAAATGGCTGCCCTCACGAGACTGCAATCCACAATCAAAGAATTGACTTGAAAGCCTGCATCAAGGCAAGTATCCGATTGTAAACGATAAATCCCGTTTTGTGGGTGTAGATTAAGCAGTTTTTCACGAACTCTCTTATTGACCGGGGCCAATCCATTACAACATAGTCTTTTCATCGCTTTTCCGTAGTTGCCACGTCGAGCAAGAGCCACAGCTGAGTTAGTAGGGACATCTGCGGCGCGCGAAGCTTCGTAAGGTTTGGCGAGACTGGCAATAAGTTGTTCCAAAGGTGTGGAGGTGTACCGGCACAAGCTTTCTTTCATGTGACTTGCATTATTGCGCTGTACACGCTGTGATGAGGACTTCTCGATATGAGTTGCAAAACATATCTTTGGGAACAATAGTAGACGTACCCATGACTCCTCTGTATTCAAAGAAAGTGCGTCCTTTATTAAATCTGACATTATTTGTGCTGCCATTCCGCGTATTCGTGTAGGCAAACGAACTACAGTGCCTGATTGTCTTCTCCATCCCTGATGTAGACAATCGGTAGCAAGAGTATCCGGTGTTGAAGCTCTAATTGTATGCTCAGGCTCAACGCACTGTTCATTTTGAGCCAAACATGCGCGGCAAACCCACTTGGGAATTATTGCAGCTTGCTTCTTGGTCAGGCCAACACAAGATAAGTGGTGCCACGTAGAACATGTATCACATTCTATCAGGACCTTACGCCGATTTATCTTCATGCATATTGGGCATCTGCTCGTATCCGCTACGTTCGCATTTTCTTGCAAATGGCTACAGCCATTCGCCTTGAGTGTGCTGCAGTCGTGCGATAATTCCATAGCTGACGCGGATGTTTTGGGGAATTTTTTAAGCTGTCAATGCATTTGATCGGCGAGCGAAGCGAGCCGATCTGGAAAGTCGATCTGGAAAGTCGATCTGGAAAGTCGATCTGGAAAGTCGATCTGGAAAGTCGATCTGGAAAGTCGATCTGGAAAGTCGATCTGGAAAGTCGATCTGGAAAGTCGATCTGGAAAGTCGATCTGGAAAGTCGATCTGGAAAGTCGATCTGGAAAGTCGATCTGGAAAGTCGATCTGGAAAGTCGATCTGGAAAGTCGATCTGGAAAGTCGATCTGGAAAGTCGATCTGGAAAGTCGATCTGGAAAGTCGATCTGGAAAGTCGATCTGGAAAGTCGATCTGGAAAGTCGATCTGGAAAGTCGATCTGGAAAGTCGATCTGGAAAGTCGATCTGGAAAGTCGATCTGGAAAGTCGATCTGGAAAGTCGATCTGGAAAGTCGATCTGGAAAGTCGATCTGGAAAGTCGATCTGGAAAGTCGATCTGGAAAGTCGATCTGGAAAGTCGATCTGGAAAGTCGATCTGGAAAGTCGATCTGGAAAGTCGATCTGGAAAGTCGATCTGGAAAGTCGATCTGGAAAGTCGATCTGGAAAGTCGATCTGGAAAGTCGATCTGGAAAGTCGATCTGGAAAGTCGATCTGGAAAGTCGATCTGGAAAGTCGATCTGGAAAGTCGATCTGGAAAGTCGATCTGGAAAGTCGATCTGGAAAGTCGATCTGGAAAGTCGATCTGGAAAGTCGATCTGGAAAGTCGATTGTAATTTGCTAGAACAGTTGTAAATTTTCTTACATTTATATGTATTTTCTTTATAAAATACATAAATGTATTTTATATCTTTTTGTAAAAAGATATAAAATAAAAAGTAATGAATATAAAATAAAAAGTAATGCATATAAAATAATATAGTGTAACAGATTATATGCATTATTATCTGTGACATTTAAAAGATAAAATTAAAATCATTAGTACTTACGTATTTTTCCAATCTGGTTGAGAACATGTTAGAAACTTCTAGCATCGTGTTAAATTAACTTAGGTTAATTTCTGAAAATGCTAGTAGTTTCTAGCGAAATATATATCAATATAATTTTTGTTGTCGTTCAACTATACCTGATTGTTCCTGGATATTTAAAAATTTAAAAAACAGATCAAGATGGATATATTTATAACAACACATATATAATATACACATAACAACACATAATAGTCAAACTATATTTCATAAGCATATGAGATTAATATGACATGATATTAAAAACTGTAAATTATTTATTTTAGAATATATTATTGAAGAAAATAAGTCAATATTAAGAGAAAATTAATAAGTTAATATAAGATTAACTTATTATATAATAGAAAATTCTAACTTAATTTACTTAATTAACTTAATATAATAGAAGATTAATAAGATTAATAAGTCAATATAGAAAGAGAAGGTTTTGGGATTAAAACGATTAACGCCATGTACACATTAGAATTGAATGACGTGGTACAAGGAAGTGGACGCAAACCAAGAAGTCATGGTGATAAAATATTTTTTTTTGTTTTTTTAATTAGGATATATTATTTAAAAAAATATGTTTTATTGTTATGTATCCATGGATTGCGATCGGCCCATCACCTATCTGACGAGATGATAGAGTTAACCATTCTATCCGGACGACGATACGCAGAGCGTCTTGCTCTTAAGCACATCGAAGCAGATTTGGCCAGTGACATGGATAGACGAGATCTGATCCTTGCCATACAAACAGAGTACTGATCATTGCGCTTGTCTGCCAGTTTCTTTGCGATGGTCTTCAGAACCGCAGTAGTCTGAGTTCCCGTTCCCCCAACTGATGACATAATGAACGGAACAAAAGATGAGCGTTCGACAAGTTGTACCCTCTCAATATATTTCCTTGATTTCCTTCTCTCATGATATTCGTACGATGATACGGTACCGGCATTTGAAGGAGAAGCTGTCTGACGGCAGACTGTTATATCGCACTGATATCGCGTCTCGAAACTCTCTGCAGCTCATGCGACTTTCTTTATCGTTCAGATAGAGCATACGCAGCCATGATGATGCACCCTTCTCACTGGCAAATTTCAACGCGACTCTAACTTCAAGAGATAGCTTGTCTTGCAGAGTACTCAACTTTTCCTTTACTTTATTACTTTCTTCATCTCTTAACGATTAAAATATAGAATGTTCCTCTTTAAAACATTCTTCAGCACTTCTGCCTGTCAAAAATGGCTGACAAATTCTGAGTGACCTCGAGTATTCCAGTGCTGTGTCAATAGTAAAGTCAAGGATTCCGAGTCCTCCATTTTTCAATGGCAGTCCATAAATGACTTCCTCCCCCGATGAAGTTAACACTTTACCCAGTATTTTTGGAATTAGTTCTTTTTGAATTGCATTGCTTAATATCGTAAAGTGAGTTGGTGCCAGTGGACACGTACGCATCACATACAACTATCTGAATTGAAGGGTCTGTGTAAATGCCGAATATGCTACCTGTGCATCTATTTCTGCTATATTCGCCAGTTTCCTAGCATCTGAAACTCACACATTTACCTTTTCCTCAATCACCTCAGCAACATAGTCATCCGTTCCAATCGGAGATCCCAGCACTTCAGATCATATGTCTTCGAATGCTAACAAGGCATCTTTTTTAATCGCTGGATGAACCAATAGCTTGCATTTTGAGGCATTTGTCTTGAATCCGTAGCCTTGTCCAATGCTTGTAATTTCCTGCCACACTGATCTAATACTACTTAGATTTCCAATGAAGGTAGCATCATCTGCATACCAGCTGTGAAGAACTTCAGGGACTTTAGCTTTAAGTAACCTAATAAGGGGAATCGTTGCGGCAGAATATGCTAACATTGCCAACGAATTTCCCTGTGTGAAGCCTTCGCGTGACCACAGTATATTATCCTCAATCAGAAGTTCGGCATCATGCAGATGGTAATTTTTTAGAATGAATTGTACTGAAGGGCATATTTGATTAATGTTTCGGAGTGTTAACGCTCTATTAACTGTGTTGAAGGCATCATGTGCGTCAATGAGGAGTACGCATTGCTCTGAAGACGCTTCGAAGAGACGTCGGATGTTATGAACAATCTTCTCAGCAGCACATCGGTAGCCAACACATAATTGATCTCCTAATGCCACATCATGAATATCTCTAGAGATTGTATGTACGAGAGCTTTCCCGATAATACGCCTGGAAACTTCGCCAATACCTATAGGCCTTACTCCTGGCATTTTATCAATAGCGATCAACCTGCAGGCAGTGAAAGCGGTCAGAACTTCGTTGTTTATCTGTTTAGTGGCAATAAGCGTTGCGAACTTGGCGAGAGCATTTGCCAATTTATCAGACGCATACCCAAAGTCGTGCAAGAGTGTGCACCAGCTGCGAGAATCAAGCCCGGAAGGTCCTACACTTTCTTTTGTTCTTCGGGCCGCATCCTTAATTTGAACGGCATCTAGATCTGAGAATAGCGCTTCTCGATGATTCACAGATCCTTGCAGTGACGATTCTAGTACCAAATCTCTGTCGAGATCTTGATCAATAGGATATACTTGTTCAAGGCGCTGACGTACCGTTTGGCAGTTCAAAGTGTCTTTTAGTGATAATATCCTCCCCACTTTACCTTCAGCACTGAGGTATCTCATGGAAGCTGTAACTTTCCCACTACAAAACATTAATGAATTCCTTCCGCAAATCCACCTTATTACTTGGATGGAAAGTTCTGTGTTTCACCATATGTTGTCTGTGCTTTTGTTGCAGATATTTCGCCTCTGCAGGCAGATCATCCAGTCTTCCATCATTCCACCATTTTATCCGACGAGTAAGTAATTTTCTGCACACGTTTATTTTTCCTTTTGATGAACGTTGTAGTATCAGTTGTGAAATCATGGTAACCTCAGCAAGTGCATATTCCGAATTCTCATTTTCTGAGCTCGCTAGCTCAAACAGTTCAGCAACTTTATCAACAAATTTTTAAACCCGATGAACCTCTTGGAATATAAAAAAGATTTGGTGTCCAAAACTTGAGGTTGCTAAAAATGTCATTTACAATTGAAACTCTGCTTTGCATTATTTCCCTTCCAGTTTCTCCATTTTCTTCTCAAAAATTGTTCCCTCTTGTCCGACTTGAGGCACATCTCTGTATTTCATTGTCTGGATCACGTACTTTATCACTGTGGCATGATATATTTACTTGGAGATCTGAATTTGGAAGGCTACCACGGCTCTGTATATCGTTGTCTCTATGTGATACTTTTGAGTGACGATTTCTCCAATTGGGGGCTAGACAGTCAATACACTCTCTACCATCTTGTTTGCATCGATATCCCTTACACACTGCTCTGCTCCATTACATACACCATCGATGGTGAGTCAGGTGCCTTCCTCGTGGCATGCGATTGTATGTTATGATAATTGTAAGTAGTTGTTGTTAAAGATAGTTCAAACTCAGGCCTCTGATGTAATCACTGACATTTGGATGTAGTTAATATCAAGAAAGTTCAAATTCATATAAAAAATAAGAAAAATAAAGATGATAAAATAATAAGGTGATAAAATAATAAGAGTTGGTAAAAATTCCCACTCATATTTGTTGAAGAATTGCAAGGTGGGGAATTTATTTAAAATTTTTTACAAATTTTCAGTCACTCCTAGCGACCTTCTTCAGGCAAAAAAAAATCAAAAATTCAAACAATAAAATCACAACTACACAACACATATACACTTACAACAAAAACATCAAAGAAATTTTTACCGAAAATTACAAAACATAAGTACTGAAGTTCAATTGGATAAAAATTGGCTAAAAAGCAATAAAATAATAAAACACGAATAAAATAAAGATAAAGATAAAGATTTTCTTAAATAACAAAACTTAGTGTTATATAACAACTAAAAAATAAAATAAAAAGGAACTTGTATCGAAAATACAGGAATGAAAAATTTAGCTAATGAGTCACGATTCAGGTCTTCAACAATCTTTAAGGATTCCGGTCCAGCGAGATCTGAGCCCCCAGCCAATCCAACACGCCGCCCTTCGACTGAACCATTCGGGGTCTTTCACCCCCCCCCCCCGAATAATCCAATCAAGGCGGATGATGCTTGGTAATCGCAAGATGAGGAGCTTAAGAAATCTTAGTCTTTGTTCTGGGGGACGTCCTCTTGAAAAGAAGACCAATCCCGAGATAGCCCAAGTACCCCCAGAGGCGCACTTGGGTTTTCTCTTTCAATTACAGATGTTGGGCCCGTTTCAGGGCCCATCTAGCTTTCTTCAGGATACGTTTTAGTCTATACAGGTCAGCTTTTGCTGACCAGTTCACCGTAATGGTGAACCCCAGGTATCTTACTCGACTTGTGAAGGTAGGGAGTGGTTGATTAGTCAGGATGGAAGTTAGAGCAGAGAGTGCTAATCTCTTTAGTTTTTTCCTTGTCGCAGGAGCGCCATGAAAGACAACCACATGCGATTTGAGGAGTTTAAAACAAGGTTGGACAAGGGCAGCTGATCCTTTAATCTAGTAAAGAAACGGCTGATGTTAGAAACTACATATTTGTACCTGCGTCCAGAGAACAGGGCTGTGGTATCATCAGCGTATACCACAAGATGTTGATCGCGTTTGCATTTTTTGTAGAGTTCAATAGAGGCAGCAAGATAAAGATTGGAGAAAGTGGGGAGCCTAGAGACACACCTGTAATAGGGTAGAACTGACGTGCATCTGGGTCGTCTTCATAGAAGAATCGCTTTGTGTATAGCAATATTTCCACCCTGTTTACAACTCTCGCAGGCAACCCGAGGGACCTGAGAGAAGTGATAACAAAAGGGATGGAAATGCGGTCAAAAGCAGCTGAAAAGTCAAGAAAGACAGCCACAGCAAGCTGATGACTGTTATCTTGACAAAACTGTTGCACTTCACCTATTGCTGAATGAACCGAGCGATCTTTTACATACCCATTTAAACCTTGTGGGATTAAATTTCGCCTACTTAGATGGTCACGGATTTTACGCGCAAGCGCTTTTTCGTAAATGGAGATGAGGGAGTTTTGAATTGAAATAGGCCGCAGATCTTTTGGACATGTAATCGACTTCTTTTTAGGTAAAAATACTGGACGGCTAATATTAATGTTGGCAATGTCAGACAGGGAGGCTAATAATATTGTTATGGCGACTTCCTTTCTCTGACTATCTGTCAAAAGCTGACAGACACGAGTGGAGAGTGGCGCGTGGGTTCTGGAGGTGCCCGGGAGTGGACCCCATGAGTTAAGGATATCCGTAACAGATAGATCCCTACACCTGAAGTTACACCAAGGCGGGATTGGTTGAGGTGATTGAGTGGCTCCATAGTTGTGTAGGGCTAGTGACGCCTCCAAAACTTTATCAGAGCCTACATTCCCTATCCAACACAATGCTCTATCCTTCCAGCAAACAAACTTCTCCTTGAATATCTTCCAAAAGGAAGACTGAGAAGGATTAATACGAGGTCCTATCCCTACTCAGCTGGAACCTATATCTAGTGCTCCAGTATTCATTCGAGAGAGCCTGTCTGGCGGAAACAGAGAGATTAGGGAGGTTAAGCAGTTTCGCTAGGACCTTGAGTTTCATCGGAGTGGGATTGTATATACGACCTTTATAGGTAGTCGATAGTATCGCGGTAGCTTGCGAAGAGAGGTAGGTATTAAATTAGGTCAAACTCTCATTCCCAATTCGGGGGAAGAGTTGGATAGCTGCCTGAAAGAAGGCCACCCTGATGGGATCAAAGTGGAACCTTCAACGTATCTTCCTCTAATCTCCAACGAATTAGGTCATGCGAGGTCTGTTGTTGGCGCGACTGCTTAGTATGGGTTTCAACAACCACGTCTTTTGAAGCAGTAATATGTCGAGGAGTGAATTAGTTGTTGAGCAATGAAAGGTGGGGAAGGTGGTTTGTGAATAAGATAGTCGATCCTGGCTCTGCGGTTTGCAGCATTAATCCAACGACCAGTTCTGTCGTTGAAGTCACCAAGTAACATGTCATAGCCACTACCTAATATACTATCCAGAAGGTCACGGTTCTTGTAAATTTCTCCTGGCCGTGTATAAATATTGGCTATACTGATGCATTTAACGTTCTTACGAAGTGACATAGCCAAACAAGATAGGGCTGGAGAAGAATAGTTAAGAAGAAGGGAAGATCTTAACGAGAATTTAACTTAGGTTAAAATACCTTGAGATGAAGAGGAGTGAGGAGTGGTTATATACGGAGTGAAGTTGGTGTATATATGCTGAGGGATAAATCGAGTAATGTCCTGAGGGATACGGATAGACCGCGTCTCCTGAAGGACTATAACATCTGAATCTCTACCAGATAAAAAGCTAAGGGCATAAGCACCTCCCGAATTCCACTGAAGGATATTCAGTGAAAAAGGCTCTTGATTACTTTGCATTGTGTTAGTTTAGCTGGAAGGGGATTGCCACATCCTAGACAGAACTAGGGGTGGAAGGATTGCCCTCTCCACCACTAGCGCAGCTCAGAGTGGGTACTTGCCCCCGGGCATTATCATCATTTCCCTTTGAGGCGCTTCTATTAATGCCCATAAGCATTTGCCGATCTTTAAGGGGGAACGGCTTGGGCCGAAGCTCCTCGTTTCTTGGATTTCCGAGCCGACGCCCCTCTTTTATTTGTATCCCCATCGGTTGAAATTGTTATAACCGGACTGACGAACAGATTGGCAATTGTTTCCGCCACAAGCTCTTGTATTTCCTTTCTGAAAGTTTCGAACTTGAGGTCCATAATTAACATAGACTCGCAATCAGAGGATTTATATGCCGACTTGGCGAATGATTCAGGTGCAGATTTTGGCGCACGGAACTTTGCAAAATATTCCTTGAAGTGGGGGCACTTCCTTCCCCACGCAGGGTGAGCCCCGCCACAATTACAACACTTGATCCCATTTAGAACAGGGAAGAGCTGAGTCAATCGCGGGGCAGTCTATTTTCCCGCATTTCCCGCAGCTTGCCACCCCACTGCAGCTAGAAGCCCAGTGCCCCCATTTATGGCACCGGCTGCAATGCGGGTACATAAACTCTTCTGCCGATATTAGTTTGAATTTGAGATTGAACCCCATGAAGGGGTTGCATTGTGATCTTTCGAGAACCTCTGCCTGCGCAAGGGGGCAGAACAGAATCCCACATTGATAGGAAGGCCACAACGGCCGGTAATTGAACTTATATTGTGGATTTTGTAGGTTTTTGATAATGTAGCCAAATCATTTTCTTCCATAGAGGAAGTCAAGTTATTAATTTTTAACTTCGCAAGTATAGGTTTCTTTACAAACGTCGCAAAACTACTGTAGTTTTGATCAAAGTAATTCCCATAGTGATCAAGAGTATCTTCTGACGCGAATGATATTTTTACAGAGCTCTCATAGTACTTAACAGAATTAAAGACTACTCTGTTGGGATATTTATTTGAAAAATCCCGCAATAGTCTGTTATACAAGTAGTGTCTTTCTATTGGTTGCAAAAGTGTAATAATGCCCAGGTTTTTTGTTTTGGGGATTGGGGGAAGTAATTCACCCTCTCCTTCAACAGTAGAAAACTCACTAACGTGCAATTGCGTCGTTCCAAAGTCTTCTTTAGCCATCATTTCCTTGATTCCAGCAGGAATTTCCATCGTTTTCTGTGTAATGTTTTTTTTTCAAAATTCTTTGATCGTCCGTCAATGCACTTTTTCATTGTATTTGATTTATCAGATGAATAAGTACAATTCGATTTTTTTACACAAGTTTAATTGGCTAAATTACGTTTATATAAATTGTCGAATGCACGAATAAAATAGATAAAGCACTAAGGAATAAAACACCATATAAAACAAAATCAAATTAAAATACAAATCAATCCAAAAACTACATGTTTATTCCAACTGCAAACCGTATTGTGGCTATCTCAAAATAACGTCTGCTTTATTGCCTTCAAAGACTTTGCCACATTCTTGTCTTAAGAAAAGGGCTTCCTTAATTGTTCTAATTTTCTTATTCGTCTCTTGGCAAAGAACTTCAGCACCAACAAAATCAATTATGTGATCACTGTTCTTGCAATGATTGAAGACCGCTGATGATGAGTTGGCCGTTTTTATATACGACGGTGCTGTCCTACACGTGTTTCCAGCTTTTCACCCGTTTGACCAATATATTTTTGGTCACAATCTCGACAGGGTATCGAATATACACAACCCCAACTGTTTTTCTTATGTTTGCGTTTGAAAAAACCAGACAGACGTGGTGGGCATTTATAATAAGTCCTAATTTGCTTCCCTACGTTGTTACCAGCCTTATGAACCCTCTTCTTGATTTAAAAGTCCCGCTTCGTTCCCGAAAAGGGTAACTGTAGATGAGTTATGTTTTCTTTATCATTTTGTTTCGACGAAGATCTCATTGCCTGATGACTGGCTCTATGAATGATACGTTTGGGATAGCCACATTTAATCAGTGTGAACCATATATGTTGTCTTTCTTTGTTTGCAAGCTCAGTTGTACTACACAATTTTATTGCTCTGTAGAACATCAAGCGAGCACTCGAAAGCTTCCATTCTTCTGGTCCGAATGATGTATAAGGTGTAAGCTGAAGTGGAATATTAGGATTTCTCTATAAACTAGTGACTAAATTGTTGTTAATGACCTGGATCTTGACATCTAAAAAACAACATCTAGATTATCTCCAATAGAAACATCCCATTTTATATCATCATCTAAACTGTCCAAAGTGCTCTTCATAAGAATAGTGTCAAAGTCACTTGCTGTGAATATCAACACATCATCCACAATCCTGCGCCAGTACAAGATGCAATTACAATCTTTTTTTAACATGTTGCTCTACCAGTCACTCATGTACAACTCCGCCAACGCTGGTGCAAGTGGACTTCCCATGGATATCCCTCCACTTTGGTCATACATCACTCCCTCAAATTGAAAATGTGATTGCACAGTGCATACGTAAAGTAATTCCCGCCAACTCTCATTTGGAAGTATCCACGAAGTATTAGACTCAGCGAGCTTGTCAGCTGCTAGGGCGAGCTTGTCAGCTGCTCAGCGAGCTTGTCAGCTCCTAGCGACCTTCTTCAGGCAAAAAAATCAAAAATTCAAACAGTAAAATCACAAGTACATGTTTTTTAGCAACATGTACGCTGCTGAAAAGAGACTTGACACTCGCTGTCATTATCATTTTAATCCTCGAAACGAAGCTATCCTCCATGCTCTGTAGTTCCTCCACAAGTTTAAAACTATTTATTATGGATAAATCAGATGTGGACAAACAAGACTGTAGCAACATATTGAGTTTTTTGGCTAAAGCATATGAATACGAACCATATGAAACCACAATGGGTCTTACCAGCTTACCCGGCTTGTGGACCCTCGCCGCCAAATACATAAACAGAGAGTATGTTCAGAGAGTTTCGATCGACACATCCAATAATTATGAACAGGTATTAAACCCTGTTTCTTATATTTGAGAAGTAATTGATTAAGTTTCCTCTCTCGGCAAAGAGTTGGATCCTTATTCAGTCGTTTGAACTTTGTTATCCACATAATAGCTCGTGCCCATTACAACAAGTGAACAACCTTTATCTGCCGAACAAATAGTAATGTCAGAATTGTTCTTTAGGCTTTTTAACGCTGAGAACAAACTGCTCTCTATGTTGGTTGCCCTACACTTCAAGCGTGATGGGTAAATTCGTAGACACACTGCCAGATCTACAGATACTATTTCTTGCTCTTTAGAACTTATACCTTTGCAAATGGATGTAGCATTCTCAAGAAGTGCCAAAGCATCAATATGTCGAGTAAGTGTTGAAATGACGAAGTCTGGCCCCAGTGCTAAAGCTTCTTCTTTATAACTACTTAGTAGACGGCTAGACCAGTTGACAAACATGCATGTACATTAAGAAACAGTTGTTTTGTCACCATTTCTGTCCTCAGTGCGATTTATCATATCACCATTTCTTCCCCCAGTGCGATTTACCATATCAACTGGAACAACATCACGTTTTGATGCCCTGGGACACACGATGGTGTACTCGTAAATAAATCACTATGTTTTCCTCATGAAGAAGCATAAACACCAGGCAGCATTCTATATATCCTCATCAGATCAAGAAATAGAACCGAATTATTCTCGCAATATTCAAAGTCGCTACGTATGCCCAGTCATCCTATTGTGACGACAAACTTCAACAACGGTATACGCGTTTCGATCGTCTTCCCCTGAGCAAATATAATCGTCGAGATAAGGTGGTTTTCTTTTTCTTCGTTCGATTCGCATTGATCTGAGAGGTTCACTTTGACTCGTGATTGAAATATTGCTCGCATTCTTTGTTTGATAGTTTTTGCTGATGTCGGAAGATATTTGATCGTCAAAAAACGGAGTATAGGCCTCTGTATTTCTGGATTCGCTTTTAGTTAGCTCTTGAGATATAGATTGATCATTGACAGGCGGAATCGATGAAGTATCGTATTCGATAGGCCCACGGGTACTGATCGACCGACTAGATGAGTGTTCGAAATCGTCACATGAATAGTTATCAATTTCTGTATCGTCGCCTTTAGGGAACTTTTGCTAGTTTTCGAACATATATAGTCGATTCGTGCCCTTTTTCATCTCGAAATAAAGCATATTGTCCGTTGGATTGTAACATTTTCACTTCTTGAAACGGTAGCTCATTTTTACGAGCTCGTTAATCTGTGAGCAAAAATTTTTGGTTATCTTGTAGTCAAGAAGGCGGAATCGACGAATTTTTTGAATTCCTGGGGTAAAGAAATATGCGATTGTGTGGTGTTTCTACGGTACTAGTGCACAACAAAAATCGCATGGACGCTAGCACAGAAGGGAGGTTAGATACCCAATGTTTTAATGGAAGGTTTCTCGACCTTAGAGCAAATTTGACTGTCTTCCAAATAATGTCCACAAACCTCTCCGCCTGTTCATTTCCTCTGGGGTTATAAGGAGTGCTCCTACTTGATGACACACATTGTGAAGTTAAAAAGTTACGAAATTCTCGTGATTAGAAACATGTACCTTGGTCGGAGTGTATTCTAGCTGGATGTCCAAAAATACTGAAAACTTAACGCAAAACGATATTACCGAGGATGAACAGCAATCGGAGCAAGGAATCGCAAATGGGAAGCGAGAAAATTTCGTCGACGATACATAGTAGATATCGATTTATGGTAGAAGACTCCAAAGGACGTTTAAAATCAATGTTAAGACGCTCAAACGGCTGTGGCGTTGATAACATGACTCATAGTAGGTTTACAGAATTGCGGTTTTTCCTCGGCGCAAATACGGCATCCGCTAGTTACTTTAATGACGTCTGACTTATTATAGGGTAGATTGTATTGTTTGATATAATGCAACATACGAGTAATTCCAGGATGACATAAGGAGACATGAATTTGATTTAGCTCACGGAAAGATCCTTGATGCGAATACACATAAGATATTCGCGACATTGCGTCAGCTGCCTTATTATTGCTTCCAGCCCGGTACTGTATCTCGTATTGATAAGTTGCTAATTCCAACCGCCAACGAGTTACCTTATCATTTTTTATCTTGTTGGTATGAGTTATGTCGAACATAAAACTGACTGACCTCTGATCAGTGATTATTTTAAAGGGTTTGCTAAGAAGGTAGTGCTTCTAGTACTTAACATAGCTGACCATCGCGAAAGCCTCTTTATCCACACTGGATTGATGTAACATTGTTTTCGGTAGTGTCTTTGAATAGAAGGCTACAGGTCTCGTTTCCCGACTTAAAACAGCTCCTATTGAAGTATATGAAGCGTCCGTTTCTATTGTCAACGGTAAATGTGTTTTGTATGAAAACAATGTGGCTTTTGCAATTTCTTCTTTAAGATCTTCAATAACTTCGATCGATTCAACGGTCAAAGGGAATGAGTCACATTCAAGTAATATCCTTATTTTGTTAGATAAAGAAGATATCCATTTGGAGTAGTAGGCTAAGAGACCTAATAGTCGTTGTATTTCCTTCCTGTCTCTAGGTACTGGATACTCAAGTAATGGTTTAACACGATTAGGATATGGTTTCACAAAGCCGTTAGACAATCTATATTCCAAAAATCCATTTTCTTTTGTCTATACCTTGTTTTCTCCTTAACCAAAGTAAGATTGACATTAAAGCGATTTCGCAAAACCGTTTATATCTTTCATCGTGTTCGTTATAATCTTGGCCGCAAATTATAATATCATCCAAATAAGCGAAAACTCCGACGAGACCATTGTCGTCGATAATCTGATCCATGATACGTTAAAGGACGGACACTGCGTTGGTCAATCCAAATGGAATTCGTATATATTGATAAAGATTTCCATCTGCCTCGAAGCAGTGAACGGTCGATCGTTTTCTAGCAAAGGGATTTGATAGTAAGCCTGATAAAGGTCTACACTTGTAAACACAGAATACGATGCTATTTGAGAAATCAAATTATCGATTAGGGGAAGGGGGTAAGCATCCAGTAATGTGTACCGATTAACATTACATTAATAATCTACAACCATGCGCTGTTTATTTCCAGAACCAGACACGACCAGTACCTGAGCTCTGCATGGCGATCGACTTTTTCGATGATATTCTGTGCAAGCTTTTGAATTTCAGCTTTTATAAATTGCGAATTCGATTCCGTTTGCCGACGAGATTTACTTGTGATTTGGCGTATGTTTCGATCTATTCCAGGGAACAACGTTATTGGTTCGACATTTATCTCAGGTGCTGATCAAAGCGATGCAAGTGTTAATCCAGGATGGTCACATTTGAAAGAGAATGTAACATGCTGATGGTAGTCGAAAAATTCCTGTCCCAGGATGATCGGCGCACACAATTGAGGTAGTACGAGGAAACGCCAATTTTCGTACATCCTGTCCATCAACTCGAATGTTATAATACACTGACGGAGAACAACAGTGAAATGCGTAAAGGACGCCATTTGAACATGTCTATTGCAAGATGTAGTTTTGATACGAAGCTGGTTTACGACGTTCATGTCGATAAAATTGTTAGTGCTACCCGTGTCCATCAATGACTTGAATGGTATACCATCGATTTTGACATTGTAAACCGTTGTACTCGGTTTGTTAGGATTAGTTGATACATGGTATAGGGCCGCTGAGATACTCGAACTAGTTTGCTTGTTCGAGCGACACACTGATGAAAAATGGCCAAGTTTACCACATGATCGGCAAGTTGCATTTCGAGCTGGACAATTTGTTCTAGAATGAAGTGCCCTTCCGCAAAAGTAACATCGTTTACCAGGCACATTAGTTTCTTTGTTTGCCCTATTTACTCTCATTGCGGCAGTAACTTTATAGTTCTCCGATTCTTCGGCATGATCATTGTCAACATCTATTGTCGCAAGATTTGCTGACTCCGCTGAACAAAATATTGCCGCTTCTTTATGAGCTGCTTCTAACTACTTTGCAATTGTTATCAGATCTTCCAAATCAGTAACACGGGATTCGAGTAACCGTTGCCTAATATAGCTGCTGTGGATGCCTTGAATCAATGTATCTGTAATGTGGACTTCTCGATTAGTTATAGCTTCTACGTCTTTGAAGTCACATTGAGAAGCAAGGTCATTCAGTATACGTAGGTATTGATCTATGTTCATTGCGGGTTCTTGATGACAAGTATGTAACTGAAAACGTGCGAATAATACAATAACTGGTCTTGAGAATGCAGAATGGAAAGCAGCCATGGCGTCATTAAAGGATGTTAAATCTTTTATCAAACCGAAGAGTCGCGTCGAAATTAGGTTGACGAGCAGACAAAGTTTTGATTCGTCTAATATATCCGTTTGCAGGCCAATGAAACTGTCAAATCGTCGTTTCCAATGGGTCCACTCATCTGACGCAGTGCTGACTTCAGGATCGATGTTGCAAGTTGAAGGAGCAAGTAATTTTTCCATCGAAAACGGTCCCAGCAAATATTGTCGAATAAACTGTCGTAGATAGAACCGATAAAGGCTTTATTCGACAATATCTAAAACATAACAAGATAATAAGATAAAACTATTGATCATGACAATAACGTTTATATTATTGTAAGTTTTTATATTGTAATCAGTAGTTTCTATGTTATTATCTCTTAATGTAAGTATTTATTATCATCAAGACAATTTTTTAACCAAAAAGATCATTTTTTAACCCAAAATCATGTAAAAAATTACAAATTATTTAAGAATTAGTATAAATTAGAATATAATTTATGTTATATGGTAAATGTTGACTTAGCCACTTACAGTTGCTCCGTCCATTTTAATATACTGGTTCCGTTCACTTAAATATAATGGCTCCGTCCACATCCGTATATGTTATACTAATTATGTAGGTAATTTTGAACTTTCTGCTAACAATATTCAGTATAAAGGAATTCCAGTCGTATTTTCAAAAAATCTTTTAGTATTTGGCAACTGTCTAAATCAAAAATGACAATTTATCTTTAAGATAATTGAACACTTTTAAGGACAACCTTTTGTCTTTGTAGTTAGTTTTTCTTCGTTAAAAGATTTTACACAAATCTGCCAGTTATTTTCCATATCGTGTTTGAGCCTGCGCTGGTCTTGTATAAATTAACTAATGATTTTATTTCGAACTTATCAAAATATTATAATAGTATAATACAAACTAATTATATTTATCTAGTCAATTTTCAATTCTTTCAGACCATGATAAATGTTTCACTAAATTCAACTGTCAAATTCGTTCCGCAGCACTTCGCTCTGGTTTTAATCAGAATTCTTTCAGATTAATGTGAGCGTACGGTTAAAAATTTTAAGTGTACGTTTTGTTCCATTTCTTTAGTATCGATATATTTTCCAAGTGTGCGAACATATCAACTGTTTTATCAATTGCTTGTCAATTTCCCAGAAAATGCGTTGTCACATTTTCTAAGAAAGAAATCAGTGGTTGAGTATAAAGCGACCAGCTTTTTATACTATCTGTAGGTTTTGTGTTATCTTATTGAGGTTGATGCTATCAAACGAAAGCAGTTGCGATGCCCATCTGCTGCTTGGATGTTAATGCATAGGATCGTTATAATTGGGGAATGTACTACATCTTTTGTATGTCAACTGCGTTAAAAGTCCCAGTTTCGTTTTCAGTTATCTGGAAATATAAATTGGGATAATACTGTTAGCAAATAGCTTTACAACTACATCAGGCACTCGCAAAGCTTGGGCAGCAGTTGCTGTCATAAATGCGTCAATGGTCTGCTATAAAAACTGTGATTGAAATTTGTGACTGGTTAGTTAAAAATGGATACTAGGCAAATATTTTCACAAGTGTCACCTATTCATGATTGATTTTATTTTTAATACGGTAATTTAAAGGGTTGGCGATTTCGCGATTTGGCTAATTTGGCTAAAAGCTATCCGAAATGCAGCTGAAGTTTGCTGCATATTTTGTTTGTTTTTATTACATTTGATTATGCCATTTATAAAGTAATTTCGGTGTTTGCTATCTTCAAAGCTCGGTAATGTTATTCTGTTGATGATTTTGAATTGGCCACACAACATTTAGTATTTAAAAACCTTTGTGGTTTGTATAATAACAATATTTAGAATATAATTCGTAACTGTCTTTAACACAAATAACAATTTATCTCTACAATAATTGAACCATTTTAATGAAAACTTGTTTGGTTGCCAAGTATGCTGAGACTATTAATCGTCCTGTCAATTAAATCCGCAGTAATAATATGTAACGTGTGCGTGGAAACTCGATTTGTATTTCTGAGTTTATTTGTATATTATTTATAGACTATATTATTTATAGTCTTTATCAAAGACTACTTAAATATGAAAATTGCTTAACAGCGTAGTTATATAGTTTATAACAAAATTGTTAAACATTTATAGTTGAAAAATCGACGTTGATGTATAAATATTTGTTATAAATCGATTGTTCACGTAAATTTTTAATTATTTATTGAACAATAAGACTTAAATATATCTTTATTGAAAAGTTATCGAATTTTCGAAAACCGATTGCTATCCTTAGGAAATTTTTACAAGTTTTGTTGGATAATAAAGCATACGAGTGAAGCAGACGAGTCGAGTTATTGTCAGCCAACATTAACAGGACCGAAACATGAAACAGGTATTGGATAAGTAGTTGATGTGATCCACCAATACTGAAATGCAGCGTACTGCTGTTGGCCTATAGATAGAATTAAAGTTGCATGGAGAATAAACATAGTCATCAAAATTTCAATAATATAATTGATATTTATAAAAAGTTAAAATTGAGATTTAAGATAAAAATCAATTATTTACTTGATTTTTAAAAAAATAAATTATTATATAGGATTTTATAATGAAGAATATATAAAATCTTTTATATGATATTCTATATTTTATAAAGTTAAAATTAAAAATAAAAAAATCAATTTTTGTGAATTTACTAATAAGTAACATACGATGTACCAGAATAAAGATAAGAAGTCATCAGGAGGAAGTGCTATGTTATCAGGTTTCGACATTTATTCATCGTCCCAACATAGCGGCGGGGCAGATGCATGCTAATAATGTATTTACTCATAAAATTTGATTATATAGTATTTTATTTTAATACAAAGTATATTAATTTAACTTGAATGCATCTGTGAGCTGAAATTCTTCTGGTTGTGACATTATTATCCTCACAGGTATTGTTCCTATTCTTGATACGGCAGGACGCTACTAATCAGTCTGGGTGGCTATCATCAGCTGCTGACCCAGACCTACAGAAATGTAGGTTTGGGTAGGCAGCTGATGAGACATACCCTAGCTGATTAGTAGCGTCCTGCCGTATCAAGAATAGAAACAATACCTGTGAGGATAATATTGTGGCACAACCAGAACAAAGTATAAAATACGTAGACTCAGCTAGCTTATTTATTTATAATCCATCCATAAACATTTTCAGCCAATGATTATTAATATATTGAATTTGAATGAGGAATGCGACGGTGTGATAACATTTAAATTTGAAGAAAGCTGGCAAAAGTCATCGCAAAATTTATTTAATTGAATATTTCGATGCCTAGATGAAGATGATGCCAGATACTTTCTAATAATATTATATTATACTATACTTATTATACTATTATTATATTATCTTATTATACTTTCTAGTACAAAATATATTATTTATTATCCATCCATAAAAATTTTCCGCTAATAATTTTAAATTTATTTTTAATATTATTGTGTTGATTTATATATTTTACTATTTTCTGTTTGATGATATTTTTATAGTAACCTGTTATAATATGTATTTAATAAATTATTTTAATGGTTTTGAAGAAATACAATATCGTTACAAATAGCTGTAATTCTTACAATTTTATTATTTTATGTATTATATATATTATTATATTGTATGCATGAATGCTCATGCAAAAATATGTTTATTGTAAATTTAAATATATTATTTAAATATATCATTTTTAATTTATATTTAAATTTTTATCATTTTTTAAATTCATTTTTCAATATCATTACTTGTTATGGCAATTCTTAAAATTTAATTATTTAATCGATTATATTTAATATTATATGGCATGCATGATTGTCCATGGAAAAATATGCGCCTTGTAAATTTAAATATGTCATTTTTACGATGACATCTAATCATTATACATTAAATAATGAAAGTATAAGAATTGCAACTATAATATTATTACAAGCAAGCATTGAGCTATGATGAAGGATGCTAAACCTAACCCAGCCCCTCTCTTAAAAATTGTTTTCAAGCATCGCTCTCAGGCGTTCGCTATCCGGTCAAATCGATTCAAACTTATCTTATCTAAAGCCACTCGTATTTCCCCGATCGCACACCCTCCGAAATCGCTCAACTCTCATCTGCCCGCATCGAAAAGCGCCTTCGCGAGGAAAACGGCGAAATATTTCTCTCCATCTGAAACATCGACGGAAATTTTTAAGTTGTACACACCCGCCCAAAAATTTGATGGCGCTCCATCTCCCCTATATGTCTGCTCTACTAGCCCCTATCACCACCACACACGGTTTTCGCCACGGCCTCATTAACACTAAATCTATTCTCAATAAATCCGATCTCATCCTCAACCTATTTACAAAGCAATCCATCAATATATTCTGCCTCACCGAATCCTGGCACTCCGATTCTGACGACCTCTCCATACGCCGTTTGATCTCTGCCGGGTGCTCACTAGTCGAATCCGCTCGCCCTTTCAGCAAATCACCTTATAAATTCTCAAATCATGGCGGCATTGTCGCATTCGCACGTCACCCCTGTCCATTCGCAAAATCACTTCCCCTTTCAGTCCTTACTCTTTTGAACTGCTCACTTGTCGTTCTTCTAACCCGATCACTCTAGATATCGCCATTGTATACCGTCCTGGTTCATCTGCTCCTACCTTATTTTTTACCGAACTCGCTGATCTTCTGTCAAACTGTTCTTTGTCCTCCATCCTTTCAATTGTTTTTGGCGACTTCAACATCCGCCTCGACCGCCCCTCTTTCACCGAGTCCATCCAGTTTATCAACATTCTATCAAACTATAACTTCAAACCCATCCCCACTGCCCCCACACATATCCATGGTGGAGCACTCATCATCATCGCTGTCCCCGATCATTTTGCTGCCTACACCTCACTGTCCATTTTCGATCCTGGTTGATCCGATCACTTTCTCGTCACCCTTGATCTCGCTCACAACCACACTCCTCCTCACACACCTACAATCCTTCGTCGCCTTGGAGAAATCTTGGCCTCTCCCTTCTCCGCTCTCAAATAACATATTGACTCAAATCGTAATAACTCAATGACTCATAATAACTCAAATCGTCTCTATCCTATCCCAAATAACATATTCCTCTCCTCACAACCTTGCATTTCTTTTCGACTCTGAACTCACATCCACACTCGATCTCCTCTTGCCCCTCAAGCTTCACCTACACCGTCGCTTGCACCGTGCCCCATGGTTTGACATCCAATGCTTACACTGAAAGCGTCGACTCCGTCATGCTTTTCGAGTCTATCACTGCTCTCTCCGACGTGATTTTCGCTCGATAACTCCGTCTTTCCGTGATTTCTATCTTGCTCTTCGCCGGTCTCATTTTAACCTACTACGTACCAAATGCAACTCCTGGCAGCATAAAATCATCACTTCATTCAACACTAAGACTCTATGGAATACTTTTAACTCAATCCTTGCTCGCTCCTCTCCGCCGTGCAACATCAATCCCCATGATTATTCGGCATTTCTCCGTACCAAAGTATCCGCTTTGCTCTCTCACACGCCGGTCTTCATCCTATCCCACTCTGACCCGCTTCGCATCATCCTCCCAGAATTCTTTCATGTTCTCCCTGTCTCACCTACCGAAGTCTCATCTGTCCTCATGTCCTTGCCCAACAAAACTTCACTGCTGATCCCCTTTGCAACGATAAAATAAATCCTTTTTTATTAAAAAAAAGATTTATTTAACTTGGCAAATGCGTGCCAGCGCACGCTTACATGACCACAACAAAACAAAAATGTAAATCATGTGTCGAGAAGCTGTACGCGGAGGAGGTTTGAATGTGATAAAGAGGGAGCGCGGCGAACTTCGAGAGGGAGTTGATTCCAGGCGAGTAAGGCGGCAACAAGGAAGGATCGGATACCGTAGTTGTTGGAGTAATTTGGAATGTGGAGTAAGAGGGAATTACGTGAACGCAGCGATAGCGAGGTGGGGCGAGTGTTGTCTAAGAAAGGAAGGTTGATGAACGATGGGGAGCCGACAGCGATGAGACGAAAAGTTACGAGAAGAAGGCGGAGTTTGATGCGGATGTGGATGGTGGTCCAGGAGAGTTGGGCAAGATATGTGGATAAGTGGTCGAAGCGACGGAGACGAAAGAGCACTCGAACGGCGGAGTTGATTATTCGTTGTAGTGGTTGGATGATGGATTTTGTAGAATTGGCGAAAAGGCTTAGGCAGTAATCGATTTTAGGGAAAAGAAGCGATGAAAGAAGAGACATACAAGAACGGAAGTCGATAAGGGGGCGGAGAATTAAGTTAGATGAGCGGACCCTGTCACGGACGAAGGGTTTAAGGGAAAGGTGATCATTGAAATGGAAGCCTAAGAAAGTGAGATTGTGGACTATGGGGATGATCGATGAGGCAAAAGATACAGATGTGTGAGGAGAGGTGTGGTTGTGAGCGAGATCAAGGGTGACGAGAAAGTGATCGGATCAACCAGGATCGAAAATGGACAGTGAGGTGTAGGCAGCAAAATGATCGGGGACAGCGATGATGATGAGTGCTCCACCATGGATATGTGTGGGGGCAGTGGGGATGGGTTTGAAGTTATAGTTTGATAGAATGTTGATAAACTGGATGGACTCGGTGAAAGAGGGGCGGTCGAGGCGGATGTTGAAGTCGCCAAAAACAATTGAAAGGATGGAGGACAAAGAACAGTTTGACAGAAGATCAGCGAGTTCGGTAAAAAATAAGGTAGGAGCAGATGAACAAGGACGGTATACAATGGCGATATCTAGAGTGATCGGGTTAGAAGAACGACCAGTGAGCAGTTCAAAAGAGTAAGGACTGAAAGGGGAAGTGATTTTGCGAATGGACAGGGGTGACGTGCGAATGCGACAATGCCGCCATGATTTGAGAATTTATAAGGTGATTTGCTGAAAGGGCGAGCGGATTCGACTAGTGAGCACCCGGCAGAGATCAAACGGCGTATGGAGAGGTCGTCAGAATCGGAGTGCCAGGATTCGGTGAGGCAGAATATATTGATGGATTGCTTTGTAAATAGGTTGAGGATGAGATCGGATTTATTGAGAATAGATTTACTGTTAATAGGGCCGTGGCGAAAACCGTGTGTGGTGGTGATAGGGGCTAGTAGAGCAGACATATAGGGGAGATGGAGCGCCATCAAATTTTTGGGCGGGTGTGTACAACTTAAAAATTTCCGTCGATGTTTCGGATGGAGAGAAATATTTCGCCGTTTTCCTCGCGAAGGCGTTTTGTAATGCGGGCAGATAAGAGTTGAGCGATTTCGGAAGGTGTGCGATCGGGGAAAATGCGAGTGTCTGAAGAGGACATGAGTTTGAATCGTTTGGAGAGGACAGAAGACGCGTGAGAGCAATGCTTGAAAACAACTTTTTGGAGAGGGGGCTGGAAAGAATTAGATTCAGAAGATTTATTGGGGCGGATGAATGCGACAGGAGAGATGTTTTTGAAAAAGGATGGGATTTTTGCAGGAACAATAGACGAGATGATGTATCTGAATGCGGAATCATCGTGGTCGGGACGTGCTTGTGGAGATAAAGAGGTGAAAGGAGTGATATTAGTGACGATGACGCAACGATCGCGAGAAGGAAAGCGTTTCCGGAAAGGATGACGAGTGACGTGAGTTGATGAGATAACGATGGGAAAGCTGTGAGTTGAGGATATCAAGGTAGTGTGTTTGACAGCGGAAGACAAAGTGGATTTATATAATATAGAGGGTGGTGAGCGATGTGAGGAAAGGTTGTGAGTGGAAGGATTGTGGAGGTTGGTGGATGTGATTTTGATTGAGGGATGTAGGTTTTTGAGAAACGAGACAGAAGGGAAGATACGGTTGGTGTCGGGAAGTGAAGACACGGGATTAAAAGTGCATGTGATTACAGGATCAGTGGGTTGACAAAGGATATCAGAAACGACTGGGGTGGTTTGAGTGAACACGTTGGAGGTTGATATGCTCTTATGGGGGAGGTCGCATATGCGGCTTTTGTTGACACAAAAGCCGCATATGAAGTCTTTAGATTTACTGCCGTTGCATGTGATTGTAGTCCAGACGCTGCAGTCGTGTGTCGAGCTTTGTACTTGTAGTTGAGCACAGTTATTGTCGGTCGTAGCTGTCTTCTTACGTCCTCCCATCGACTTCCTTGTGCGTTAAAACTGTTAAATTTGCTGGATTGATCTGAACTGGATTGATCTGGAACTGGATTGATCTGGAACTGGATTGGTCTGGAACTGGATTGATCTGGAACTGGATTGATCGGGAACTGGTTTGATCTGGAACTGGATTGATTGTATGTTTAAGCTCTTTAAATTTTTGTTCTCTTGTGAGCAAATCTGTCCAGACTCAACCAAGTAACTCTTTGTCCTGTCGTGAACTATACGCTCTAGAGCTTTACTTATATAGATGGCTAGTTGAACTTATAGGCCTGTAGTTACTAGCTGATCTCTGCACACCTTTCTTATAAACAAGTAATACCATAGCACGTTTCAAGTCGAGCGGTAATTTGCCAGTTTAAAGAGAGCTGAAACAGTATTGACAAGGGCCGAGAGATGTGGCTACTCAAGATTCGTAAATGAAGGAGTGAATGTTGTCAGAACCAGCAGATAAACACACCGACAACCGAATTTTGGTCAAATGGCTGTGCCATAAGGCATATCACTCAGCACTCTTGACTTATGCAGATTATATTAACTTTTGTTATGATGACAGTTCAGTTGCCTGTTAATGGCATGTAATTCGCGATAAGTTACTTGAACTTTCAAATAAATTTGCCCCAAAATAATCAAGAAACGTTACATCCTTAAGCCAGTTTGGTTTGACTAATGATCTTAAGAATAACTGTACAAACGAAACCGTTTTTTAAAAATTAAGTAATGACCCATCGTTCATCTCATCTTTCAGACAAGCTTGTAATGTTTTTAAAGATTGCACTAATAAGCGTGTTCATTATGAGTACGACCTTGTAAATTCGATTGGTCAAAATTCCAAACGTTTTTGGTCATACATGTGCCAAAATGGGAATGTTCCCTGTGGTATTTCTCACTTGGTTGTTGATGGTTGTTTTTTTTTCTCATGTCGACATTGCCAAGGAATTTGCAAATGAATTTACTCTAAGCAGTGTTTCCTCGGTATCCAACATTGATTATGAACCACTCAGCTCTCATGTCTCTAGTGATTCGATTTCAATTACTCAAGATAAAATATTTGCCAAATTGATTCGGCTGTCGGGGTGTTTATCTGCTGGTCCTGACGACATTTACCTCTTTCTTTTACGTATCTTGAGTGGCCACCTCTATCAGCCCTTGTCAATACTGTTTCAGCTCTCTTTAAACTGGCAAATTACCGCTCGACTAGAAACGTGCTTTGGTAGTACGTGTTTATAAGAAAGGTGTGCATAGCTCAGCTAGTAACTACAGACCTATAGCATTCACCTATTTATATAATAGAGAGGGTGGTGAGCGATGTGAGGAAAGGTTGTGAGTGGAAGGATTGTGGAGGTTGGTGGAGGTGATCAATTGAGCTCGATGTAGCTCCATTGATGCCCTGTTTCTTGATTTTAGTAGATCATTCGATCGCGTGCCTCATTCTCAGTTGATACAAGCATTATTCGATCACGGCATTCCCCGGATGCTTGTAGCGTGGGTTGCTGATTTTTTGTCATCTAGGAGCTATATAGTACGGGTTGTGATTATTTTTATTCTCCGCGTAGTGTGATTTCAGGGGTTCCTTAGGGGACTGTGCTTGGCCTATTACTCTTTAACATTTTCATCAACTCTGCTGAGTAAACTGCAATGCCAATATCTTGCTTTCGCAGATGCCTTGAAAGTGTGGAGCACAGTTTATTCTCCAAAGGATGTAGAGTTTTGCAAAGTGATATTGATATGATAGAAATTTGGAGTAGGCATACAGGAATACTATTGAACGTCTCTAAGTGTGTTCACCTTCGTTTTGGGTATAGTTCTGTACCTGCCCGATATACTATAGGATCTCAAATAATTTATTGTGTATCTCATGTACAAGACCTTGGTATCATAACTCATTCTTCGTTGAGGTCTAGAATGGACACTGAACGTAGATGCGCGTCTGCCGGAAGAATGTTGTACTTGATAAAAAAACTGCTTTAAGTTTCTGTTACCCACATGTTTTAGAATTCTATTTAATGCACTTGTAAGACCACATATTGAGTTCGCGATACAAGCCAGTTTTCCAACGTCTAAAAAAGAGTTGAATGACTTAGAAAATATTCTTCGTCGTGGCAGCAAACTGTGTTCGAGTTGTTCTCATATGAGTTATCGCGACAGACTTAAAACTCTGGGTATGCACCAAAGACTGTGCATCCTAGATATGTTAGTAATGTAACATATCGTCACATTACTCGTATGCATTAGTATGCACCAAACTCTGACTGTGCACCAAAGACTGTACATCCTAGATAAGTTAGTAATGTGACATATCGCCAACGGTTCGGATGGATATCCTACCCATTCAGTAGTTATCAAAGATAGACGATGCCACAGAGGTCATCCCCTGTTGTTTAGGATATCGTCCCATGGTCGCAGTTCACGATTGGATCGGTTGTCTCATCGTTGTGTCAATGCTTGGAATGGACAACCGTCGGAAATCGTGATGGCTACAGACGTTAAGACATTCGAGACTGCTCTCATAAATTGGACGATTAACGGCGAGAATAATGAAGATTACCCTTTTATTAATATTTTTATGTTGATTTTGATGTATGTAATGATGTTTTCTTGTGATCGAGCGAAACGGCTTTATAGCCAATGCTTGCTTGTAATAATATGTAACGATCCTGCCTTCAACCATTAAAATAATTTAATAGATGCATATTTTAAGCTAGGTTACTATAAAAAATCAAACAGGAAATATTAAAATATATAAATAAACACAATAATATGAAAAATAAATTTAAACTTTTTTGAGCACATCGATTGTATCATTAACAATATTAGGAAGTGTTTTAGCTGCACTTATGAAATTGTTGGTTAAGATTATCAACAATGAAAATAAACAATGAAATAAATATACATGCACCATCGAATATGTTAAGCAATCCAGATAATAATTTATTTTACTTGGCAAATGCATGTCAGCTGCCCGCTCGCAAGTCCTTTAACTATCAAGGAAAGCACAGCAAAACTAATACAGATAAATTGGTTAAATTGTTTAAATGGAATAGGATTTGGCCTTTGAATCACGGCATTGAAGTTGATTGGAGTATATTAATGAGCAGATGATTCCACGAGAGAGGAGCATCCACAAAGAATGAGAGGAAGGCAAAAGAGGTAGAGTAGTTGTGGACATGTAAAATAAGTGAATTACGGGAACGCAAGGAACAGTAAACAGGACGAGAATTGTCGAAAAAATGAAGGTTTAGAAATGAAGGTGTATGACAAGTTATAAGGCGAAAAGCTAAGTATTATGCTTTTTCTTTATTTTTAAAAACATAACACTTAACATATAAATAAACACGATATTATTTAAAGTAAATTTAAACTCTTAAGCGAAAAATTTGTATGTATGGATAATAAATAATATACTTTGTATTAGAATATAAAACTTGATAGTCAAATATTATCAGAGTAAATACGTTATTAACGCGTATTTGGCCCCGCTGCTATATCTGATCGAGGAATAGCAGCCGAAACCTGATAACAGTTCATGTTATGACTTTCAATCATTATTCTGTTACATCGGATACTATTTATTGTTCAATTCATAAAAAAATAAGGCCAACACCAATCGACTTACTTCTAGTGTTATCTGGTATACCACCAGCCGATATAAGGCGGTACGCAATCTGTGTCTCAGCAAGCCGATCCCTAAACACCCTACCAATCCCTGTTGTCAAACCGCGCCTCAAATCACGACATTCGTTCAGCATACGTGTCAGAACTCTGCTCAATCTAATTAACACGAATGGAATTGATGAGCTTGTATGTAGGAGGTGACAACAAAGATGAGAGAAGTCAACATCCCAACTACGCAGGTTTGTTCCTAATGTGTCACTATCTCCGATCGGTAACTATTTGACCCATTAGCCAATTAACTTAAAATTTATATTAATATTTAAATCAAGATACCACTAAAATTAGGTTCTACCAATTTTAAAGATACAACGGAGTTTTATTGAAATATATCATTTTTATGATTAACTATTAATAATTAAAGATTTTTAAGTGGTTAAATACACATTTCTTAAGATATATCAAAAATTTGATTTTTATTACCGCTAATCAATTTTAGATAGACCTCAATTCGTTTTACCAACACATAAATTCATTATATACTATGGTAAGTTTTGTAATTTACGTGTAGTCGAGTATGTTTTATATACATTAAGATTATAAACTTGCCTGCAAATAAAAATGTTTTTCCAGGAGTGCCGAAGCAACGAGAGTCCAATGGAACTTTCGACTGTACGTATCAGACTTTTAAAAATTTAATTTAAAAACATTTTTTGTTTTACAACAAGGCATAGGCATGAATACAATTTCATACACTCAACACAAAAGAGAAAATCAGCTCGTTTCATACAATTCGTTTAATACATCTAAATCGCTTTCATATCTACATCGATATGATCGCCATTGGACAAAAACGAATTTTCCTCCACCTCCTCCAACTCGATTTTCTAATAAAATTGTTTTGATTGTCGATTGCTGCAATTTGAAGGTAAAATTATTTTTTTACATTTAAATAACAATAGCCGTGAAGTTTTTTTTAGCATTTTGTTGCTTTGTTGCCTTCAAATATTTGTGTAATTCACACACTATCTTTGAATATTATTTTCAAGTCATGCTAATGTAAATAACAGCTATTTTAAATTTAACAACTATTCAAAAATTTTATAAATAATTTTTAATAATTTTATAATTTTTATATTTTAAGACCGTTTGTTTTAAAATATTTTAAAACAGTGTGTTTTGTAGCAGTAGCTAGCAAAACAAACTGACCAGTTCCGAAATTTAAAATTTAAAAAATAATTTAAATCATTTATGAGCAGAAACTTGATTGCATAGCAGTTCCTTTTGAATACCTATAACCCTAATTATAATACATCGTATATTATTTATTAATCAATTCGTAAAAATTGATTATTATTTTAATTATAACTTTATATAAATATATATTATATTCTTATTTAATTTTTTATTATTAATAATTTTTTATAATTTATATAGGACCTTATATTTTATAAGGTCCTATATAAGGACCTATGTAAGGGCCTATAAGGTCCTATATCTTATAATTTATATTGACCTTAAAAAAAGTTAGAGATCTAATATACATACAATAAAATAACATACAAGCTTAAACACACAATTACAAACATCTTACAATCGATTGGAGCTAATTACACTATTTACAATATACAATTAAAGCTACTTACAAACACCGGTACAGCAAAGAACACCGGTACAGCAAAGCTATAATAATCGATTAAGTGATTACAATATATAATATAAATACAATTGAATATATAAAAACATACAAATCCTAACAACGAAATTATACAACAACCGGTCAATGGTTCGCGGTAAGCCTACAGGTAGCCCTCTATGCTGCACTTGAAATGACCAGGCAGCACGATGTAAAGGATGTATATGTGCTTGAGCAAGATTGAAGTGTTACAACTGTCGTGGACAACATTGTTCAAACCGCACTCAGTATCTTTCTGCGGCAGATACTGAAGGTCAGAGAGACCGAAATTCACTCGGAAATCTGAAACATGATAGCCCGAAAACAATCTACGAACTTCACAACATTGTCATTCACTGGAAACCTAACTTGATTGACCTACCTTGTTGCAATGCCAGTAATGAGATTGTTGGAATTATGAGTTCTTTTTACCTGAAGGCTGCTGAAGACGTAAACAGTACAATACATATGCTACAAATCGCTACAGTCTTCTCGCAATTTATTTTGCAGCGTATACCCTCAAGAAAGACTAACAAGCTCGAAAATAATAGATTATGACTCATTGTTCGAAGAAGCCCAATATCTTCAAAGTTGTATATCATTGCGTCGTCCCTCAAAGTCATTGAATTGGATCACACAATATCAAAGTCTTGTCACCAAGGGCTGTATCAAAGCCTGTTCCTCGATATTAGAGGACAAATATGACTCAGGTGTCCTCCTTCTTGATCACACAATAAATGATATCTCTGTTTTATCTCTACTTAAAGATTTACACCCTGACGCATCAACAGCTTCGCCCGATCTTTTATCAGCTCCGCCGCCAAATTCAAAACCCCATCATCATTGTCGTTTTTATGCACTAGACGAGGTCGCCATTATCAAATCAAGCAGACGAATAAATGGATCGGCGGGACCATCTGGGCTTGATTCTCGAGCATGGTTTCAAATGTTTACCGATTTTGGACAGCAATCAAATTTACTTGCCAAGGCCATTGCCAAATTTGCCATTTTTGTTGCTACTGAAAAATTGCCATCGGGCTCCCTCATTCCTTTCACTGTTTGTCGTGTAGTTGATTGAAGAAAAAATCTGGTTATATCCGCCCTATCGGAATATGCAACACCATCAGGCGGATCATAAGCGAAGCGATTCTAACCATCGCACGCAATGAAATACAGGATGTCGCAGGAACTACACAATTAGGAGCTTCACACAGATGTGGACTTGAACATGAAATCGCGAATCTCAAAAAAGAACTAAACCTATCAACCGAAAATTGTTTAATGACTATTGATGCAAGGAACGCTTTCAACCTAACAAACCGTGCAGTTGCACTACACAATATAAATTTTGTATGTCCTGCCCTGTCATGTGCACTCCAAAATATGTACTCTAGCCCGGCTGTACTTACAATCGGTGAAAAAGGTATCTTGTCATCAGAAGGTTTCACACAAGGTGACCCTTTTGCCATGGCAGGTTTCACTATGACTTCACTTCCGTTGATCGACACAATAAAGCGGCAGGTCCCTTCTGTTGTACAAATATGGTACGCCAACGATGCCAACTTTGTTGGACCGCTTGATATGTTAAAGTAAGTGTGAAATATTCTACATGCAGACGGCCCGAAGTATGGCTACTTTATAAACGCAAAAAAATCAAACATATTATCGCATCTACCTATAAATAATGATCAACTGCCCGACACAAACATCAATACAACAACGACCGGAATAAACGTCCTTGGTTCACCGATTGGTTTTGATGATTATGAAGAGCAATCAATCTACGATTTGCTTGCCGGCTGGAAAGCACTAATCGAGAGATTGTGCGTAGTAGCTAAAAATGATCCGCACGCTGCATATTCAGTAATGGTCAATTCAATTCAGTCGAAGTGGATTCACATAATGCGTTCATGCAACATCACTGAAAAAGTATGGAATGAATTAGAAGATATCATAAAATCCAACTTGGTCCCTAAATTTGCTATATTTAAGCTAACCAATGGAATATCGAATATACTCTGATCCCCTTTCAAGCTAGGAGGAATAGGGATCGCCAACCCATTATTTACTGCTCATATTGAGAAAACATCATCAATAATGCTTCTAACGACTTATGATGGAGACTCTTTAGGTGATAGTCTACGCGAAAAGCAAAACACAGTACTTCATTAAATTATGCGATTCTGAAATCAAGCACATCTGGATCGTGTATCAAAAATACTAACCGACCTAGCTCCCTCCCTACAAAACACCATCAAACATGCGGCAGATCTTGGTGCCTCATCGTGGCTAAGTGCCTTACCGCTAAAACACGAGAAATTGTATCTATCCATCAATGAATTCACCGATGCAATCAACGCACGATATGGTAACTTGGATCAATGTCTCGATAAGCGATTGTGTTACTGTGGGTCGAATATAACCTTAGCGCACGCACTATCATGCAATTATGGATTACTACCGATCATCCGACATAATGCAGTCCGAGATACAATAGCAAGTGCTTTGAGCTTAGTTGGCCACAATGTCGGAATTGAACCGGAGTTAATCAATGTTCCCGATAATATTACCTTTGAAAACTCAGCGACAACGAACAAACAATGTGCACGGCTAGATATAGTATGCTATGGTATTTACGGTTCTCGATTCGAGCGAACGTTCTACGACGTTAATGTATTTTCAACACAAGCTCAATCAAACATTACTCGTGCACATGAATCGGCCTTCGAGTACAACGAAAACCGGTAAAAATCGAAGTACAGTGAAAGAGTGCGAAGAATTGAAAGCAGTTTATTTGTTCCATTAGTCTTTTCAACGGCAGGAGGATTTGGCAAAGAAGCTAGCATGTTAGTGAAAACAATTGCATCGACGCTTGTACAAAAAGAACCCTTAAGTTTGTGATTTAACAGTGAAACTTAAGAGAAAGATCAGCTTGGGAATTGCTCGGTCAATATCTGCTAGTTCGCGAAGTCCACGCTCATCCCGTGGTACGCCACTGCGTTTAGGCCAGCAAGCAGTATTACAACTAGAACAGTAACAAATAGGAATCCTCCAGTACTCATTTTCGGAAAAACAAAATCTTTTGTTTATTATAATAATAAATCTCTCTCTTTAAAAAAATATATAGGATAAAATGTGTAGACTCAGTTGGATGATCTGATATTACCAATCTATCAGAAAACAATTTATATTTCCATCAGATAATTGCATTTCCATATTGCAATAATATAAATATTACAAAGGATATACAATATTTTTCATGTCAACCACTAGTCCGGGTGTCGGGTCATGGAGGCAGTGCATGAAGTCTGGGCGACAGACCAAAGTTTTCTTTTAGATAGTCCAAGGCGGTCTTTGGCCAGTTTCTAGATATAATCATTCCACCGGTATCGAGGTCTACCTCGAGGTCTTTCCAGAGAGTCCGGTTTAGAAAACCCTCCGAGTAAGGCGATCCCTAGACATCCTCAAGACGTGCACTAGCCATCTCAGCTGACTTCCTTCGATATGGAGAAGCAGCAACATTACTCCGAGTCTATCCCTGATGACCGAATTCCTAACCTTATCTCAAAAGCTAAGATCAACTACACCACAAAGGAACCTCATTTCGGTCGCCTGTATCCGAGATATTATCTTTTCGGTCATAGGTTAAAATAGGAACGAAGATTTCGTGGTAAACCGAAAGCTTCATCCGGAGACTCAATTCCCGCTTCACCACGACATATGCGTACAAAGAACCCATTGCTGCGTTAGCTGCACAAACCGATTCTCAATCTCCTTGATGTTCCTGCCGTCCCTCGAGGACAAAACCCCTATATACTTGAAATCCTCTACATCAGGAAGAACCTGTTCCCCAATCCGAATTGACATTAGCACCTGAATCCGAAACGAACACATGGAGAGGTACTTTTAGGTACTAACCAACACCCCTGCCGCTTGACATTCCATCGAGAATCGATATTGTAGGCGTTGTAATTACTTAGGAAAATAATCCAACAAAACATTGTCATGTGCAAAAGGCAGAGATGGTATCCTGATGAAACCGAACTGAAGATCGACATCCGTCAGAGCAGCCAGTCTCGAAATTTTGTCCATATAAACAAGGAACAAAAGTGGAAACCAGCCGAATTGTTCTTTTTGCAACTGTCCCTCAACTATAGACCGTACTCTTAACTCAACAATCCTAGCAAATAGCTTACCAGTTCAGCTAAAAAGAGTGATGCCCCGATAATTGGAACATACTCTTCGGTCACCTTTCTTAAAGATCGGTACCACCACCCCAGTTCGCCACTCACTAGGAACCTTGCCCGACTTTAATTCAACGTTTAAGATACGTGTTAGCAACTTTATGCTAACAACGCCGAGAGCCTTTAACGCTTCAGGTCAAATCTCGTCTACTTTAAAAAACTTGCCATTACGAAGTTTTTTAACAACTGCTATGATGTCTTCCAAAGATATGAGCTCTTCCATTGGTTCTAAAAGCTCTACTTCTACAAGAGAAGGCATATCCATCGGATTAAAGAGACTCCTAAAATGCGCTTTCTAACAACCAAGCATTTCTTCAATGTCAGTCAGCGTTAGTCCTCTCTTGTCATAGACAGTTTGAGGAGTTTTCTGCTTTCCAACACGAATGTTTCTGATCGTCCTCCAGAACATCTTTCAAGCCGCCCTATAATCAAGTTCTAAGTGCTGTCCAAACTTCTCCCGAGCCTCCTTCTTCGCTTCGATAACTGCTCAAGCTGAAGCTCTCTTTGCCCTTCGATACTTGTCTACAGCTTCCACTGATTTATCTGACAAAGTTGCCTTATATGCCAGCTTCTTCTGTTGGACAAAATCTCTAACTGTTGGTGTTCACCAAGCAGTTCGAGTATTTCCTCCGCGACAAGCACCTAATGGCTTCGAGCCACAACTTTTCACAGTTGCTTTGGCAAGCGAGGATCTGAACATCTTCCATTCCTGATCAATGCCTTTCACCTCTTCTGGTAACCGAGAGAATTCTTCCCGGATGTAGCCAGAAAAACGTTCTTTGACAGAAACATCTGCTATACGCTCCTAGCACACCCTCGCATAACGTTGGGTTTTACCAGGCTTATCTAGCATCCGATCCGGTCATCGAAGATTACTAACTACAAGGTTGGATCTGTTGACAGCTAAGCCCCTCTCTTCACATGAGTGTTCAAAACATAACTTCGCATATCAGATGTAACTATTACAAAATCGATTATTGATCTTTGACTGAGAGAATCCTGATACGATGTGCATCTATAGAATTCTTTATGTTCAAACATTTTGTTGGTTATGCACAAATAATTGTTAGAACAAAAGTGCAATAATTCAACACCACTCGAATTCAGATCAAAGAGTATGTTCCTTTCCCAACACTCCCTTCCAAGTGCTACTGTCGCTATTAGCATGATCATTGAAACGAAATACTAGTATTTGTTGAGGGACAGTTACATATATATGTTATAATAATTATAACGCCTATCTAACAAAAATTAAACCATCAAATAAATATAAATATATGGATAAAATTGAATTAATAGAATCCTTAAATATTTTGATAAATCAAAATTATTTAAAAGTAGGGACATCTATATTTAGACAAGTAAAAGGTGTTCCAATGGGTGGTAATAGTAGCCCAATTATAGCTGACTTGTTTTTAAGCTTTATAGAATATGAATTTGTTCATAACTGTGTAAAAACTAAATCTAAACAATATAAATATATGAAATATATGTTTCGATACATTTATGATATATGTGTATTTAATTCTAATAATTTTTATTCAATTAGTGAGCACATTTATCCAGAAAGCCTTATTCTTAACAAAACCAATATTAATGATAAAGAAGGTGTATATCTAGATATGAACATTAAATTAACATTAACTAAAACTACTATTAATTTATATCGTAAAGATGACATATTTAAATTTACAAGAAACATATTTTTGCATGAGCATTCATGCATACCATATAATATAAAATATAATACATTAAATAATGAAATTTTAAGAATTGCAACAATATGTAATGATATTGTAATAATAAATAACAAACGATATATTCGAACTGCAATGTTGTAAGGTTTCGGCCCCTATTCCCCAACGCAGCATAGTAGCTGGTCAAACACGTGCTAATGACCTATTTCTTTCCTCTTTATTTTTAAAAACATAACTTTTAAAATATAAATAAACACAATATTATTAAAAGTAAATTTAAACTCTTAAGCAGGAAATTTTCTGGATGGATAATAAATAATATACTTTGTATTAGAATAAAAAACTTGATAGTCAAATATTATCAGAGTAAATACGTTATTAACGCGTATTTGCCCCCTGTTATGTTTGATCTAGGAATAGAGGCCGAAACCTGATAACATAGCAGTTCCTCCCGATGACCTTTAATTGTTATTCTAATACTTCGCCTGTCACTTATTAGTCAATTCATCAAAATTGTGTTTTTTTAATTGATATAAGTTATGAAATCATTAATCATAAAATTATTAATTATCTCTTATTATTTATATTTTTTTTTGTTTTTTTTTATCAATTTATCGAGTTATCGTTATAATAATACATAAAGTTATAGTTAGTATTTAATGACATTTATTTCGTTCTTCATTCCGCTAATCCTGTTTTCACCTGACCATATCCCGGATGGACGCATTATCATTAAATTTGAATTCCGATTTTCTCCTGTGGAGGCGTGATGACACCAATTTCAATGTAAAGTTTATTTGTTTAAACGAATTATGCAAGCAATGAGTGTATAATTTTCCTGACTACATCGCTCTTCTAGATGCACATGTTCTTATCAACTTGAGCAAATCATTACCCATTCCGCCATCTACGGAAAGAATAGCAGGAACAAAATTATCTTTTTCAATAGTTTGTATTCGCTCTTGGTATTTAGAAATTTTCCTTTCATTATGAAAGTCAAAGCAACTCGCAGTATCTGAATGACAGTAAGACGGATCCAACTGATTGAAAACACTTACGTCTATAAACCGCCGTTCATCCTACCGTTGTTTATGGGGCTACATACCGAATCCATCCTAGCCTAGTTCTCCCTTGTTGTCGTGGATTTTTCGAATTTAAAGTTTGAAGTGATTTTAATTCAACCGAATTAAAGCCGTCTTTTAAAATGTCAGCTCATACTTCACGGACAACATCGTGTCTAAGAAAGGTGTTTCCTCCTACCTTCTGTGATAGCTCTACTACTAGGATGCCATTGTAGTCGACATCTAAATTGTAACGTACGTTCATTGCATCTCGAAACTGTCTTGAATTAGGGTTACACCCATTGCTTCGTGATGAAATGCAATTTTACCAGGAAAGATACCTACCTATCGGTACAGATAGGAGAAGTTTGTACATACGTCCACTCTTATTGTAAGTCCTTTGTAAGCAAAATATAATCGACATGAGCATCAAAATTAGCTAACTCTAATAGCATTCGCAGATCATTCAACCAAACCGCAATCTTACTTGTCACCTGATGTATTATATTCATCAGTGCCATATAATTTTATATAACTTTGATTTTTTTTGTGTAATATTTATCTTTTCATCACTAAAATCTTTGTAATCGTATATTGTCATATCTCTGTTTACCAAAATAAAACATTTACTGGCGTTTACATAATAGCCAAAATTAGCACAGACATTATTGATAGCCTTCCATGCTTGCTGCAATTGCTCATAAGTCCCAACAAAGATGGCATCATCAGCATACCACAACTGGACGATATCTGGAACAATGTTTTTCAAGTGGTTTATCATTGGTATAGATGCAGCTGCAAAAGCAGCCATTACCAATGGATCGCTTTGAGTTATACCTTCCTCGGAGAAAATACACTCATCATAAACAGACATTCTTGATGGGTTGGTGTATGTGTTTTTTATTGATAATGCAGGACATATTTTGTCGATATTTTCCAATAATAGCGCTCGATTAACACTGTTAAAGGTATTTTGTGCAACAACTATTAATACTCACAATTCATTAATGGTCTCTTTGAGTCTACGAATTTCATGTATTATCGTTTCCCTTCCACATTTTTATCCAGCACACATTTGCTCATTGCCCGCAATTTTCATCAGAGATTTCCGAACAAACGTCAGTCGTGCTCTTGCAATAATGCGCCTCATCACCACGCCAACATCTATCGGTCTCATCTCGGCGACTTGTTCAGAGGTACTAGTCGATACGCGCAATATGTTTCTAGCATTTTAGGCTTAAATATTTCATTTCAATTTTGATCGCAAGGGTGGTAATACTCTCCGCTAGTCTTTTTGATTACCAGCCAAAATCAATTAAGGCACTTTTGCAAAAATTAGCATCCAAGCGAAAGGCCCAGCCTTCCCATATGTTTTTTGGCTGCACAAATTATATCTTTAACTTAATTAATAAAATACATCAGGATGATGAAGTCCTACTGTTGGAAGAAGATATATAAGCCTGAACGTATCAGGTACTGTGGTTGTCTTTTGATGATCTTGAAGTAATTCGATTATGGATCTGCAATTTATCCTAGTATGCTGTGAAAGTGGATTCATTTGTTTATCTTGATTTCTGAGCATTTTTGAAGCTTGACCCAACTTTCCGTTTGGCACCAAAGCGCATGCTTGTTTAAAAATATGTGTGATCATTTACACAATTTTTGGCAGAATATTGTGATTGCAGAAAACGAGCTTGCAAGAGTTCATCAAACCTGCCTTCATCCCACATCATTTGCCTTCGTTCTAAGCATAATCGACAATCTGTTATTCTTCGTGAGGGTGGTCTGTGTAAAATTAAATGAGCAAGAACTGTAACCCAATGTAAACCCCATGCATGCCTTTTTAATTCATTAACAAACTCGACAATGAATTTTGTCAGCTTGTTCAAGAATCTACTTGATGCTTAACACTTTGGAAGTGACATTAAATTTGGTCGCCAATTTGTCAGTTCGTAAAACAGCCATTACATCAAAACTATCTAGTCGTTGGCGCTGTGCAGCATCATTTATTAAATCATCAAATTCAGTTGCAGGATCATGTGCAGGGGACACATCAAAACTTTTTTGTTCTGCATCGGAATGGCTTAGTAAAGACAATGCCAATTGCAGATTTTGTCTACATTGACATTTAGTTGCACGACAATTTACACTGGTTCGACCGGCTTTTGCACACTTGCATCCTCTACATACGACCGCAGGCCCATTGCAGGTGCAACATGGGACATTATTAGATCGACGACCTTAAGCCATGTGTCCTGGTTGAATGACAAAGATTCCTGCTTCGTGCGCTCTCAGGCAGCTTCGTGTGTCTGTTTATGTTACTATTCTATATTATAATTGAATAATGTCGATAGTGTTCTTCGATCGATTGCTCTGAAAATCCTTCGACGCTCTGAAAATTGTGATTATACTAAACAATTATAACTTTTTTAACTTTAATTATAACTTTTTCTTTAATCATTTATAATTATTTTATTTTTTATTATTTTATTTTTATTAGTCATATTTTTAATTTATAAATAATTTAATATACGTCCGCTTAGTTACCTGATCTGATTTGAAAATGACTTTTGCAATAATCGAAAATTTATTATATTGTCAAAGGTGTTTGAACATCGAGAGGAATAATAATTAAATCAGCTAACTGTGTCTACGTATTTAATAAACTAAACAAAACATAATAATGCTAAATCAAAATTTAATAATTAAATAATAAAATTAATAATTGTTTTTAGATTTTCTATAATTTAAATCAAGTTAAAATAAAAAATTGAAATTCAAAATAAACGTCATTTTTATGAATTGACTAATAAATAACAGACGTTGTATCAGAATAAGAATTAGAGGTCATCAGGAGGAACTGCTATGCTATCAGGTTTCGGCCCCTAACTCCTCTACCCAACATAGCAGCGGGGCCAAATACATGCTAATGATGTATTTCCTCTGAAATAACTATCTAGTATCTTATTCTAATACAAAGTATATTATTTATTATCCATCCATAAAAATTTGCCACTTAAGAGTTTAAATTTATTCTTTATATTATTGTGTTGATTTATATATTTTACTATTTTCTGCTTGATGTTATTTTTATAGTAACCTAGTTTAAAATATGTATCTATTAAATTATTTAAATGATTTTGAAGAAAGCCAATATCATTACATATTGTTGCAATTCTTAAAATTTCATTATTTAATGTATTATATTTTATATTATATGGTATGCATGAATGCTCATGCAAAAATATGTTTCTTGTAAATTTAAATATGTCATCTTTACGATATAAATTAATAGTAGTTTTAGTTAATGTTAATTTAATGTTCATATCTAGATATACACCTTCTTTATCATTAATATTAGTTTTGTTAAGAATAAGGCTTTCTGGATAAATTTGTTTACTAATTGAATAAAAATTATTAGAATTAAATACACATATATCATCAATGTATCGAACTATATATTTCATATATCTACATTGTTTAGATTTAGTTTTTACACAGTTATGAACAAATTCATATTCTATAAAGCTTAAAAGCAAGTCAATAGTAGCCCTATAATTGGGCTACTATTATAGTAGCCCAATTATAGGGCTACTATAATAGCCCTTTAATGGGTGGAAATTATTGTTAAAAAATTTTCGACTATTGCAATAGTTTTAAATAGTTGATACTGATCAATTATTGATAAATAATTATTGGAGCTGGATCAAAGAAAAGAAGAAATTATTTTTGATATTTCGCTAATTTCTGTTAGCATCTTCAGAAAATTACAGTAATTTTCTGAAGATGCTAACAGAAGTTAGCGAAATATCAAAAATAATTTCTTCTTTTCTTTGATCCAGCTCCAATAATTATTTATTGTAATAGTCTTTCAAGTATTATGCTTTTTAAAAATCAAGAAAGCATAACACTTGAAAAGGACTTTCGCAATAGTCGAAAATTTGTGAACAATAATTTATTTTATTATTAATATCAGATCACATAGAACGTACTATTGACAATCGTGATGAATAATAAGAAATTATTACGTAAATAATAAATTATTCAGTATGGCAGTACTGCGCGCATTGCCTCGAATCAATATCATAATAATATGTCAGCTGTTCCTAATAACATTCAAAAATCTTGAATCTGATATAACAAGAAGGCGAGGAAACAGGAATATTTATTTGATTAGAAAAATCCAATATTTCGACGGCACAACGGCACGTCATCTTCAGGGTTGTGACCTTAAGACCTTAAACACACAACCCTGAAGATGACGTGCCGTTGTGCCGTCGAAATATTGGATTTTTCTAATCAAATAAATATTCCTGTTTCCTCGCCTTCTTGTAATAATCCGGATTGGAAACGAATTTTCTCTGATATAACAATTAGAATTTGTCTGTCTGATAAACGACAAGCGTTAGTTATATTAGATAAGTCCGATTATGTAGCGCATAAACATGATTTAACTTAGATAATGCTTAAACAGCGGATGAGGATATTTGTTGTTACTCGGAATACATTATATCAATTCTAATCATTATAGTTTTCTGAAATTTACTCAGTATGACTTCATGACACGCACTGCCTCTAGTCAATCCCATCATATCTATCATCTGCTCATAAAAGCTCTCCCTAATCTTGAATCTGGTCTAACAATAAAAATTTGTTGGGCTGATAAAGAATATGCGTTATTAAAACCGCTTATGTACCACATAGAATTGATACATTTTCATCTGATAAATTTACAAGGCTGACGAGTGATGAAACATGAAAACGAAAATGACAATTTAAGTCAACACTGTCCGCGTTTCTAAAATCCGGAAATTTTTTAAATTATGTTATGATAAGTTAATCGTCAATCTTAAAATTGACGAGAACGACAATTTAACTTATAAAATAAAATCAAATAATCAAATATATTCTAACTTATCAATTAAAATCGTCTCGAGCACAAGCAAGTTTTCTTTATCTTCTACCTAATTTTGACTTAAATAATAAATGACAGACACTGTATAATAATAAGAATTGTAGGTTGTCAGGAGTAACTTGAAGGTTGAATTTTAGACTAGTTGACAGTAAAAGTTAACAGTAAAATGTTAACATTTTAAAATAACTAATTATGATTCGTTTTACAGAATTGGAATTGTGAAGCACGATTAATAGACACTAATATATTTGTATATTTCGCTATCTGTTGTTGCTTGCGAAATTTCAGTTTGCATATATAAATTTTAAGGCACAGTTGAAATTTTGTATTTAATTCTATATTGTTTAAAATATAAATATAGCTTTATTTTTAAGGGATAAATGTAAAATATAATTGCGAGAAAACTAGTTTAGATGGAAGGCAGGAACACCTGTTAGGTGCTGATTCTTAAAATTGACGAGAACGACAATTTAACTTATAAAATAAAATAAAATAATCAAATATAATCTAACTTATCAATTAAAAAGTATGTTAGCATGCATACTCGTTTTCTTTTGCAATGCACAGCTTAGCCGTCGTGCGAAATCCGTGGCGGCTCGAGGATCATTTGATGCCAAGATCAGCAGTATCCCGATTCTTCATAAGAAAGCAGCGGTACTTGGTCCGACAGCGCCAAGAGTCTATATTGCCATCGGAAGGAAAGTGTAGAAGAACGAGTTCAAACACTCATATTTCGCATGTTTTCGCACCTCCGCCATTTTAGCCACTTCGCTGCCTTTTCAGTTTGTAAAGGGCAGATTGCTCATCGCCAATGTATTCGAGCAGGTCAAGTCTTAAATAAGAAGGCGACACTTATCTCTGAAATAATTTTTAGCTCCGTCGGGTCTCTTCCCATCACCTTTGCACAATCTGACTGATTCAATGCAGAACGGAACGCTAGCTGTGGTCAGAGCCCTACGAATTAACGCGTTTATAGCCCTTGTCCGTTGTTCCTTGAAAAGGTTTTCAGGCAATCCAGTCCATTTGTTTCTTCTTTGTCCGCGAACGCACCGCTTTCGCAAGTGTATGGGTGCGAGTAAGGCACCTCTAATAGGAGAGCAGAAATTAGACAGAAGGATCAATCTTCTAATTATGTACCAATGGTTGGTATATACTTGTCCTGTAGAAAACAACTGGATCATTTGGTTGCAGCAGCAAGTAATTGACTCGGTCTTTAGCTTCATCAAATGAAGAAAAGAGCTATTGAAGTTACAATTCAAACCATGTGCCTGACTGATGTTTTTGTATTGTTTTATTCATTGGGGAAGGCAAGGCGAGTTTGCGCTCCAGGCATTTGATGCGGCCTGATAGTAGGGGTCTTTGATTCCAGAGTGGAGTGAGACATGTTGAGGCAGAATTCGTGATGTAAGCCTACTCGTGCGTGAAATGGATGAGGAGAAAGCTGGGATTGAGAGCTTCTCCGCTGAAAGAACACCAAAGCTTCCCAGTTGAACTAGTATCAATGCCTGACGCCATACCGATTTGGACAGCTTTACATTGAAAATTGCGGATATTGTTTGGCGGATATTTTTGTCGAAAGAGAACTTCGATTTGGAAACTGGGTGCATTGAAGGAGGAAGTTTACCTTTGGGATAGTAAGGCAATGCCGAAGGATAAAGTAGGGATCGTGCTTTGCCAATTGGAGCAGCTTCTCTGCGACTTCATCGAATTCATTGACCGCCGAATTTAAGAAGTTGTCAAGATTAGATTTGCCGCGGATGACGCCAATGAAATTCGCAGAGAGCCGCCCACTCAGCTCCTACAGGGACGCCGACGCTGAGCATAAATGAAGTAAGCTTATCAACCACTGCGGTCGGCGCGAGTTTGCGGGCTAACTTAGCCGCTAATCGGCGGAGCGTGCATCCGATGGCAAGCGGCCTCACTCCATCTTTCTTGTTAAACGCTATCAATTTGGCTTCGCAGAGAATGGGCGTGATTGGTGATGCAACTTTACCATTATGAATGGTGCGAATAAGTTCGCATAGTAAGGCTAGCATGCGGATCTCTGCATACCGTTTGACGCGCTAACTGGATTTCGAAAATGAGATGGGCTCAAGCTATCCACTCCGCTAAACGAAAATGATGGAAACGAGTGTAGAGCCAATTACACCAAGGGTTCTGAGATATAAGGATTGAAATTGAAAAATGCAGGGCTTGATTGAATACTTTGTTGAAAAAAGTTGGTATCTTTTCAAGTTGAATGGCACGCAAGATTTCGGTTATTTGCAGATCTTGTCGAATGATTTTATTTATGAAATTTGCGGATCCGGTCGAATAAGCTTATTTTTGGAATGTGCGGATCCGGTCGAAGGAGTTTATTTCTCGAGTGCTTAGGCAGTGCTCACAGCTATAAGCGCAGAACCCAGGGACAAAAAGTTTTAATTTTTGGTACGCGCAATGCCGTTGTGGCAAATTTAAGGTGGAGCGCCCATGGGGCTTCGTCAAGAAGCTGAGCGTTAACGGCGCCTATTAAGTATTCAAGCTTAGCTGATATCACAAGTCTCCACGAACGAGGGCCATAACCTTATTGTCTGGTGAAATTGAAGTGTATTTGCTTTCGAAAAAGACCTCTACATCGCGGGGTTTAGTGACTAATGTGGTTTTACGAAGCCTGAGCAGACAGACCCTCGATCCTGGCGTTAGACAAGACAGGTGGCTCTCGATGCAAAGTCACTCATGGATACTGAACTTTTTAATAAATAACAACTTTTTACAAATTAAAATTTTTTAGAACAAACTAAGAAAAATGAACATTTTTTAACAATAGGTGATTAACAAATTGCACGTTTTTTGATAATGCTAGTAGCAATTTCACTAATTTTTCAGTGAAAACTTCTTAGATGTTTTAGTGAAAAAATCTAAAAGATAAAAATGTAAACGAAGTTTCTGTACTATTGCTGTTCTGTTGCTTTCCTGCTTTCCTATCCGCATTATTCAAGGATTAGCTGTTGTAAGGAAATTAATGTCATAAGCTTAAACGCACAAAAAATCTAAACACAATCAACGACTATAACTAAATGGTCGATTCAATTAATAACTAAATTCAATAATTATATTGAAGCGACCATTCAATAACTAAATGGTCAATTCAATGACTAAATGGTCGATTCAATTTCGCCGTCGAGCTTATCCGCCGTCGATCCTTACATTTTGAATGAGGCGACTAGACCGACTGCCGATTGGGCTTTATCGCGCCGCACAGTTGACAAAGATCCCAAATGGAGTCTTGAACCGAATGCTATACTCGAATCAATATCTAGAGCAATATGTGTAAGCGTACAACTGCATACCGCTGTCACCTTGGACACTGTTGGTGATTTACCCCCGGCCGTATCTTTATATCCTTTGGTTTCGCCGCAGGGCGAGTGCTCACAAATGGAAAAGTTTTCAACTTTAACAGAAATGGTAATATCCGAACTCATGTGCCAATCCCTTCTCATTGTTCCGGATCTGGTTTACCAGCCTATCAACATACATTAGCAGACATAAGTCAGGGTAATGAAGAAATTATTGTCCAGATAACGGGTATAAACGATTGAGAGGACTCGATATCCACAATTCCTGTGTACTACCTCGTAAAATTCTTAAAAGGATACTGAAAGTCGCTTAAAACCAAGTAGCTCGCATGTATGCCGCTCGTCTCTCGGATTACGCGTATCACAACATTCTTTTGAGCTGGCTGCGTTCTTTTTCCTCTCGCGACTGATTCTATGTTCTTCTTCGTCATTCGTGAAGTCGCTAACGACGATCATTATAAAGCGTATCGTTCATGTCCCGGGGATTTCTGCTGTGATGATTGAATCCGCATCGAAACATATTTCATTAGCTAAGACATATAGTCGCGATGACAATGGTCCTAATTCTCTTGATCAGAGAGTGAGCTCCAAGTTAGCAGAGCTTGATGTGCGCTGCACTGTGCGGCTTCTCTCTTCGACTGGCACTTTCGTAGAGGGAACAACTGACTTTCTAGGTCATTCGCGCCAAACATCTGCCTGCCTCACCTGAAACCATGATAATATCGCATTTATTCCCAAACCTGGATGTATGCAGTCTATCTAAACTCCTAAAAAGTATCGCAAGTTTTGCAAATTGATAAAGTCACGGTTTGGATGGCCTTCACCCGCAACACCTGGGAACATGATTGCTTTTTCATAAATGAAGCAGCATATACCATTGATAACACTGTAATTCGTGTAGTCGATATTTTGTTGAGTAATAACTCGATACCCGATGCAGTTGTTCAACCTTTTGCATCCGCCAATTTATGCGCCCTCAAAGAAGTATTACGGTATAGGATATATCGCAATTGGTTGTACCATTTGCCGCTTATCCGCTAAGATTATGAGTAGATGTATATCTGAAAGGGTAGCTCAGCAGCTTTGTAATCATCAATTTAGATGTTGCACATCTCGTGAAGCACATGCAATAGTACACGCTTTGCGATGTTACGTGACGTCGCAAAGGAACCTTGCGTGATCCTTAAATGCGATTTCTGGAATGCTTTCAATTCAGTGAAATGATATGGTATGCTCGAAGCCGTCAAAGATCACGCCCTAGTGTCATCCGTATTTCCGAATAACCTTTTCCACAGCAACGCCACTACTTTATGAGAATCACACCATCTAATCTTGTGGGTGTGTTCAGCCAGGTGTTTCGCTCGGACCTATCAGTTTCGCTTTTGCAGTCTGCTCAATTGTACATTCGCTCTAATCCAGTTTCAACTTGTTGTTCTTAAATTGCGCTACTTTAAGCGATGAAGCACATGTCGTTCTGAAGGACTTGTAGAAGCTCATATGGGAATCAAGAATATTAGTCTTTGACTTGAATCTGGAAAAGTGTGAGTTATTTATGATAAATGTCGGAGACGAGGGAAAACGCCAAACAATATTTAGCGATTTCGGGAATTTAACACCCGGGATACGGTCATTAACATCAGATCAACTGAACCTCCTAGGTAGTTGTGTTTTTGAAGGAGAACATCGCTGAACAGGTTAACGGTATTATCCCAAATTTGAGTCTACTGTTTCTAAAAGCTGCTGGGCATAAGTCTCACGAGGCGCTGGCCCTTATTCAAAACTGTCCGTAATTGCATAAGCTTCGGACGCCACCTTTTTCGATCATTGGGTAGGAAGCTCGATTGGATTATCAAGGTCCATCTCGAGAGAATCCTTAATTTTTCGTTGTTTGAAGACGTTTGATATAAAATTGCCCTGCCAATCTTCTTTGGCAGATTGGGTTGACGCACTATCGCCGGCCTTTTACTACCTGCCTTTCTTTCGTAGGTGAGATCGAGCAGTGATATGCCCTAGCCATTTTGGGTAAACTCTTTGTGTCATTTTTTTGTGAATGGTCTGCGTAACATATAACAGGATCAGATCAACCTTCAACGCATGACGACAACAGTCATTTGGGATTTACCCATTTTTCAACATGTATACAACTCTTCCTCAAACATGATGTATGAGGTGTCCAGGATATGACTATTGTCTTCTACTAGAGTCCTGTGCATGGCTTAACTTCATTCTTGTGGCAAACCTGGGCACCCTTTTGAACGACGATACGCTGTGGATAGCAATGTTCTTGAAGTTGGGCTCCCACATGTACGCCACAATAATGCATATGTGACGCAATTTTGGATACAACGGGAGGACATGGCTTATTATCCAGATAGTCAAATGGTCGATATCCGTGGCACGATGGCATAAATAGCGTTATCAGCCTCACTTTAAATACTCTCAACGTCCCCTACATCCTGAAGCCGCCAAATCTATGCAGGTCAGATAGACATCAGCCCGATGAAGTGACTGTTTTTACCTAGTTCAAGGCAAATGCCTCCTGTTGGATGCAACTTGCGTAGACACTATTGCCCCTAGCAACGGTGGCCATATACCGTGACAAATACCGAAACCTATTTCATTCCCATTATTTCCTTTTCTTCTGAGTCGAAACGTATGTGGTGCTGGTATAGTCCGCGCTGTCTCCCTTCGAGATATTGGACGCAGCCTTAAGAGAGCGATGGATGGCCCACGTTTAACGTCTTACTTTTATAGAAAATTAACTTGGGCGTGCACCGTAGATTTGTCGTGAGCATTTTGGCCACAGCGCAAAACAGAGAATGCCTGAGGACGTGGATGAGCTTAATCATGTTCATTTAGTTGCGATCTTAAATATCGGGATAAACTTTGTAAAACACGTATGATTTTTATGTAAGACTTCTATGCTAGTAGCCACTAGCCAAATATAATATTTTCGTTAATTAAATTTGCCATTTTTAATGGTCTCTGTATCAAACAAACGAACGCTTAAGAGTTTCTAGATGATAATATATTCCAACGTAATAAAAACGCTTTAAATGTGACAAGACTCATTTTCTGAAAAGTAAATGTTAACCTTCAAAATCGCCATAAACTTTGTTAAAACTTTGTTTATGGCAATGAATAAAATCAATGGATGAACTTTGTTTATGGCAATTTTGCTAATAAAATATATTAGTGTTTATTAATCCTGCTTAAAAATAATAAAAAATGTTAGCATTTTTGGACTATAATCACATAAAGATAATTACATATTTTATTAATCAGATAACTGATTCTACAAATTTTATAAAATAAAAAATTAGTTTTGTAAAGCTATTTTTATCACACTAAATTACCATATATACGTAGTCTCAGTTACCTGATCTGATTCATTTGATTATTGTAAACATTTTACCGTTAACAATGTGTGGTAATGTATGTATACACATTTCTAGCTATAAAATGAATTAATATTTCTAATATTTTTATATCTGGTAGACTTAAATTTGTATTAAACGTAATAAAATTTTCAATTTTGAATATCATATTTATAGTAAATGTTATATTATATTATCAACGATAGATACAGTTGGTTTATTTTTGTACAACGTGTGATCAAACATTGTGAGGATTTCAAATTAGTACTAACTTGAAAATGGTCACAGTGTTTGACTAAAACGTTGTATAAAAATAAACTATTTGATCTCTTGGGGAGAATGTACTATGCTTACCAAATATATTCACTGTCACGCGAAAGTAATATATTAACATAATATTTATATTATCTTAGTAGTAGTAAAATATCAGAAAAATTTCAAATTTTTCCAATGTAAAAACTTTTAAAAGAAAATGAAATAATGTATATCTCCATTCCTCGATAACCGTATGTTTTAACGTTATCGAAAATTTTGACTTTAAAAATTATTTGGAAATATAGTTAAATAATTTGGATCAGAAAAAAAGTTTAAATGTTGTAATACAAAAATTTTTGAACGTATATTATTTTTGGTTTATTATTGAACAAGTGCTATTTACAACTTTAACATTATTTTATAGGTTATTCATATGAACGATAGGGCTGCGAGAACGCTCTTTGACCGACAAAAATTCTCGGACTATTTCGAAGCCAAACTTGACCGAATTGTATCGCCTCGATATTCGACTTGGGCATTCGATGCGGCGTCAGCTTGTCAAAAAGCCTTGGGCGCAGTCATCATTGCAACATCTGATCTGATTGAGATCGTTGACTGTAAAGGAGATTCGTTGACTGTGTCTGCGTTCGTTCAAAAGCTTACTAGGCCAATGTCTAAACGGTGTTTGAGTTTATTTGCATTTGAACGTTGTCACAGATTCATAGCAACGTTGATTCTAAATATAAGAACCGGCCTTGTCATAGATTTCAGTCATAACACTCCCTCGTTGTTCGGTAAAAATATGAGAAACCTTAGTGTTAATAGTTTGTTATATAACGTTACTTTGGAAGATATGATTCAACTAAAACCAGGATCTTGTATGTACGTTACCGGGCGAAGCTCCAGCAAAAATGCCTTTCCGATTACAATTGTTAAAGAGATTAAAGAAAATGTAGATAACGACGAATTGTCATCATTTGAATTACAGGTCTTTACCAGCATCAGTGGTTTGATTATTATCGATCAGAACGGACATATTTTGGATTGTAATTCTACATTTCTTCGAATATTTCTTGGTCACACTGACACGACATCAACAGTTATAAACAAGAACATAAAAACTCTTATTCCACAGTACTACGATATGATTACATGCAATCGCAATGGTTCCTGTGAGTATTCAACATTGGACGGTTTGACCGCAAGCATTTCTTCTGATATAAATGACAGTATTAGTGCTGCTCGGCTTACAAATTCACTTGCAAAAGACATGTACAATAGTCCGAGTATCAATAGTCCACCACTAAAACGACGTCGACAACCTAGTCAATCTAGCAATCTCCCTTCTACTGAGTATCAGCATAGTCCCGCCAAAGCATCCACACTTGCCAGAGAAGTTGTTCTTCGTCAGGCTGCTCGATCAAGTAACACTCCTATTTCGAATGGAAAGACAACTAGCACACCTACTCGATCAGAATCGGATCAAGTTCTTCCTGGTAATGGTCATTATCATTGTTACTGCCTCCACTTTAATGGCTCGCTACTTGAAGCTGAATGTCTTGTGAGTCAGATTGAAAGCGAACGTTGGGCTTTGTGGATTTGCAGATCATGTCAGGATCCTCATACAGTTGAACTTTATTTAGACTCTGTACCTGTCGATATATGTCTGGAAGAATCGGAACTACAGCGTGGAAATCCCATTCCGGATATCGATACAAGCTATTTTTCACATTATGATAATTATGTTGAATTGCAAGCTGGTCGTTTAGGACCTATTTTTGTCGCAAAGAAGTCAAAGACTGTCGATGAGCGTTTTGTAACAAAGTTTTTTACAAAATCGGAACTTAAGCCTTTTGATTTTTGCAAGAGTAAACACGAAACACTTGAACTCAGAGAATATCATATCTTGTCGAAAATTGACCATGATCACATCATAAAGGTAATTACATTTTCAATTAAAAATTTAGTTCATTATTTAGTTTATTTAGTTTATTATACAATTAAAGATTCTTTTTACTTTACTTCAGTGATACGAGCTCTCTTGTATAAGCTCTCTTTTATAAGAGAACTAATAAGCTCTCTATAAGAAAACTTATAGTTCTTATAGAGAACTATAAACTCTCTTTAATAAGAGAGCTCTCTTGTATACGGGCTTTCTTTAATAAGAGAACTAATACGTTATATAAAGCAGATTTAAATGATTTTTGAATAGTTTTCATATATTAAATTATTGGTTATCATTATAGTTCTTATCATTGGACAAAATTTATACTTTTGAGCATTTTATCATATGCATAAATATTGTTAATACGCAATTTATAGTGTATAAAAGCCGTAGATTTGTTTGATACTTAATAAATATTAATTTATAGAATAATTCAAAACCAAGAGGACTTTATTGTTCAAATTAGATTCTAATATTTCTGTGGTATACATGCTCACCATTATCAAGGAGTACAATTGTATTTGCCACCTCTCAAGTCTTTTCATGTAAAATTTCACAATCAATTTACGCTTAAAGAATTTTATGAAAGTATCTCAACAATCTCTATTGTATTTTGCTAAATTACTAACGATTTGTATATAAAGTACAAGATTTTTTGAAAGATTGCCGTCGTAATACCAATTCAGACCAGTTAACGCTTCTGAATAGTAAGTAATAATTTTGAATATTTCATTATACAGTAAGTCGAAATTGTATTATTATACCAAACGGGTAATTCGCTGTAAAGATGATGTGCAAATTTTTTGATATTTAAGATAAGAATTCAATAGTAAGTTTTTTGCGTACATATTTTATCCTATTTAATAGTACAGCAATATCAATATATTGTCTATAAGTTATTAGATTTTTAACACCTCGTTTAAGATATTTTTAATTAAGGTTTTGTTAAAATTATTAGGATGTTACTATTTTAAAAATTTATATTAATAATCCTGTTTTGAACATTTTAGTGTATTATAAACATTCTCATCTTTATAGTGTGTTGATATATTCGAAGACCCACATTTTTACCAACTCGTTGTAAAAAGACACGGTATGGATGTTGTCAATTTTATTGCCTTGAATCCAGATATGGACGAACAATTGTGTTCATATATGTTCAATCAGGTAATAATTTGCTACCTTTTTATATATTCTTTACATTCACATATACATAGTTTTTATAATTTCTGCAATAATCATTTGTTTGACAACTTAGCCATTTATTAGCTTAGTCACTTATATTTTCATCTATTCACATTGTCAATTTTTCCTGTGATATTCCTCAATAGTCTTATAAAAACTTACAGAATTTAATATCACATATACAATTTTATTTTGTTCATTAACAAAATTGATTTCTCTTTATAGAATGAATAATTGCATACACGAGCAAATATCATCATTTGGTCGGCTTCATCAATTATCCTCGTGTGAATTCTTACGAGAATTCACACGAGAATCCTCGTGAGAATTCACACGAGGATAATTGATGAAGCCAACCAAATGATTTCTCTTTATATTGTTATTAAAATTGATATTGATAATTTAGCAAGCACACGTAGGATATCTCTGTATAATCGAGATTATTTATGTATAATCGAAATTAGCTCTTCGCATGTAAAGGACTAGGTTTTTAAAAACCTAGAAGTGAAAGGTGATCTATCTCAGCCTCTACTTCGACCAACTTACATCTAGACGCTAATATTCACGATTTGCGAAGCATTACCCCAAATCATATAATCACCTTTCCTTCAAATTCTTCTTTTATGCATGTGCCTTATTAGTATAAGTTGTAAAATAAAAAAATTAAATTAAATAGATTTATTTATAATTAAATAATAATTAAATAATAAGGCGAATTTATTAAGCCACTTAGCTTTGCAACTGTGGACAAACATAAAACATAAAAGACAGATAAACTACATGTCAAACAAACGAATACGCAGTGAATCAACACAATGCATACATTGAATAAGCACAAGTATAAGTTCTTTTTTTTGTTATTATTAAGGCTTTCACCCATGTCGATGTGAACGTGGGTGAAAACTGCGCCCTAATCTAGGGCGCAATCTTCAAAGCAAGTGAGCGAATGAGAATCGCATTCACAAACTATCAATTTTTGATAACAGGCCACAATTTAACACCACACAATTGAAAATATGTTTAAGAGCTTTACACCCTTGGAGACAGAACTTGCATATACATAAATGATCTCTCGTATTCAAAGGAATAGTCACGGCACAAAGCTTATTGTGATATCCATGAATTGAAGCTCTCCAAATTAGTGGACGTTTGGACGCTCTCGGTATTGCCATGCAACTTGTGTCATCACTGGCGTAAGCGAAAACTCTAAGTTCACTTGCGATTTCTTTTCCAAGAAATGCGCTAGGTTATTGGCAAATTTAGGACTCCGCGGATTTGGACAAATAAATGGTCCATTTGCAATAGAAACGCCATCAATGGAGATGAGCATTTAGGTGAGACCCTAACGATTCTTTTAACGAAGCGCCATCCACACTTATCTAATTGTTGGAAATTTAACGCCTTCAGATCTACCCAAATCGCTCGAATCCATATTCAATAATTGAACGAAACATCACATTAAAGTAGCGCAGAGCTCCTTGAAAGTATAGGCTGCCCTTTTTTCTTAGAAACTGATGTTGCCAAAGCTATCTTCGCACTTTTCTTATTAATGTGTTCTGTAAAAGTCCATCTAGATCGCAGATAAACCCCTAAATAATCATAGCTCGGACAGAAATCCAGATTTTCACCTTTTATCCGTAGAACATCGTTACGTCCAAGTTTTCCTGCTTGTCTAAACTTGATCACCTTTGATTTTTGGAGATTTACAATTAATTTATATGCTGTACAAAAATAATAATTTAATAATTTAATAATAAATAATTATAAGTAATAAAATAAGATTGAAATAAATTGAAAAATTTTGATAAGATGTGTCCATTATTTTCCGTGATTCTGCGCAATATTTATTCGAGCTCGACCTTACTGACTGTCGAAGACGATTTAATTCCATCATCGGAAGGGTTCACGCAAGGCGATCCCTTACCTATGATAGCGTATATAGTAGCGTCAATACCAATCATCATGACCTTGAAGGAACGTTTTCCTAAAACCACGCATAGATGGTACGCAGGTGATGTGCACATTGTCGGTGACGCTCACACACTCTTCAACGTTTGGACCTGCATACGAGATATTGGCCCAATTTTACTTCCTAAATGAAGAGAAATGCCAAATATTAGTTCATAAAGATAATGAAGATTATACGTGTTCGCAATTTGAAGAACAAAAGTTGCAAATAACTTCTAATGGAATGAAGGTTTCGGGGGCCGAAATTGATACGAAATCATTTATGACTCAGTTTTGTGACATGATAGATAGATAGGATTAAAAGCCTTCAAAATTTGATCTTAGTAGCAAATGAAAATCCTTATCTGGCATGCATAGTTTTCATACAATCCTTTCAATTTAAATGGCGATTTATTCAACGAACATGCCCAGTAGAAGAAACTCAATTTAAACAGCTTTCGAATTTCATTGCCAATAAAGTGATTACGTCCATGATTGGCATTCGACTCTCTCAGTCCCACATTGACATTATTCAGTTACATCTACCTTATGGTGGACTTGGAATTTCGCTGTCGGTCACACGACCTGAACTAGACCTAAAGTATTCGATCCGTTTGTGCAGTATCCTTTCTTAATAATTATATAAGATTTTATACAACTTATATTTATATAAAGTTAAAATCTAAAATTGGAGTCATTTACTGACTGATAAGGAACATAGCTGGACACTCGATTTTTCTGAATGGTTTGAACTCATCTCGTTCTGCACTAACAAAAACCATTTTGTGTTCAACAAAAATATGTATGTCCAATCTAACGGGGTCGCAATGGGTCTTCATTAGGACCAGCGTTGGCTGAGATTTATGTACGAAATTGGGATGGTGACATTTACCAACGCTTACCCAACCTAAGATTCTACGTGCGTTACGTGGACGATGCATTTATGGCAATTGATTCTGATTTACCTCAAGACGATTTTATTATTTAAGTCCTAAATTCTAAAGATAATAATATTAATTGTAGTATTGAACACCCTGATAACAACTGCATTAGTTTTTAGACGTAAAGGTATTGCTAGGTAATCCAATCAGTACAACAGTGCACATGAAGGATATCCCTAACATTGTAAGTAGCTGGTCATCTCATTCACCTGTAAAATGGAAAACGTCACATACACGATCCATATTCCTGCGAGCACACCGTATTTGCTCAAATGAACATTTACTTCGGGTTGAATTGAATTATATCTATTTTCTACTAAAACAAGCTGACTTTCCACCTAATATCATTAATCGCACATTCCATCATGCCCGTCGCATCATAAATGATCAAAGACAACGATCTGTAATTGAAGGGAAAAAGTTCATGGAAGTCCAATTTATCAACGAGAAGGCACTGTGCTACACATTCCTTAATGTGTAGCAATCTCGGTCTATGTAAAGATGACAGTGCCAGAAGGCACTGTGATTGCTACACATTCCTTAACGTAAAGCAATCTCGGTCTATGTAGAGATGACATATTTCCCTTCACTCGTTCACTACATAGGCTATCCAGTATGTTTAAATTAAAACCAGAATTTGAATCGACCGGTGTTGTCTACAATTTTCCATGCATCCAGTGTAAGAAAATATATGTGGGTCAAGCAGGAAGACCGTTAGCTATCCGTGCCAAAGAACACTCATATGTAATGAAGAGAGCATTACACGGACAGTATACATCCTCTTGTGCCATTTCTCATCATATAGGTGTTAATAACCACTTAATGGACATTAACCTAATTACACCACTGAGAAAAGAAACTAACAAAACATGGCGTAAAATTATCGAAGCTATGTATCTTGAGACTTTTAAAGATTGCATAGTCCCTAACAATAAAGCAGACATCACATTAAAGCTTAGTTTAAACTTAGTTGCTAGAAATTTGTGTTTGCCAACATCAGTACAGATGGACAATGGATAAACATTTTTTTATTTTTTTTTGCACTTTCTAATTCCTTTTACCAATGTGTTTTATTTCTAGACCCTGAAGATGACGTGCCGTAGTGTTGTCGAAATATTGGATTTTTCTAATCAAATAAATATTCCTGTTTCCTCCCCTGAGATGGTCAGACCCTTGGAGAAGGATCTGACCTTGATATACATCGGGCAGAACCTGCGTTTCCTTTGCCGGACGCAAATGATGGGCCCTATGCTTACATCCTAATTATGGATACCCAGGAAAGAATCTAATTGGATTTCGAGTACTGGGAACAAGAAGCAGTATATAGGGCTCAACAGCGTAGGGAATATAATATTGTCCCTACGCAATCTCGAAGGGCAGCTCAAGATTTACTTCTTGAATGGGCTTTTGAACCCTTCGAGCGGCAGAGCAGTAGGTGCACAGAGCAAAATTGATGCCAACTACCTATAGCTCATTTCCCTGCTGAAATTGTCGGGAATCTGATCCATCACTCTACAGGTAGAGACCCTGGGATGATGCATGCAATTTTCTCGGTGACACCGGATTTATTTCGGCCACCAATAAGAGAAATTGTTGATCAGATATCAGGAGAGGACGAGTATGCAGTTCTGCAACGGAATCTCATACTTTTGATGAAGGGACAGCTGACAGTAAACGAGTATATTGACATACTCAATCAGCAAAACCCAACATCAATTGTCCTAGCGCACCAGGAAATGTTCATCGAACGTGATCTAGAAGACATTGATCTTCGATATTTGTTAGGAGAGCTCGTTAGGATACGATTTTCATCGTACCAACGACATCCTGAGGTAGCTGATGTGGCTGACGTACCTCGACTTTTAGAACAAAGTCAGGCACCAGGGCATATTCCTTTAATCTTCCGCCAGGGAATGTGAATCAAAGCCATGCCGGTGAGTTGTCGATGATGGAAATCAAACGTGAGTCCTGCACTCACAAGAGCCATACGGTATCACATTAAGAAGGGCATTATAGCTCCTCCTTCACGGAGGACTAAGCCACAATACTGTTCCTGGGTCTTTTTGATACCTAAGAAAGACTCTTACAGACTTATATATGATGGGCGGATATGGGACGGGTGTAAAACCCCGGATTTCTATCTGCCTCCCATATATCAAGTTCTAGACAGGGAACATGTTGTGTGCAAATGCTGGTATGTGAAGATTGACTTTAAGTCAATGTTCTATCATATACCACTCTGCCCTACTGACTGGATAAAAACAGCCTTTGAGTGCAATGGTATTTACTATCATTATAAGGTTGTTCCTTCCGGTATACCTTGGGGACCCTTTTGGGCACAAATGATTGGAAATGCCATTACTCATTTTGCTTGTAAACAATGGGTTGACGCTTGGACTCATATTGATGATATGATCATCTCACACGACTCTAAGGCAAAATTAGCCGCAGCAGTCCGTAAGCTTCTCGCTCTCTGCAAAAGTGGAAATCTCTCTCTAAATCTAGAGAAGTGCATCCTACGTCCTAGTAAGAAATTGACTTTTTTAGAGGGCACTTGGTCGACAGAAGGGTTACGGATTATCTCAGATGCGCTATCTCGTTTCCGCGAGGCTGTAGCGCATTTGAAGATTCTTAAATTTCCTATTCATAGTCGCCAAGGGATGCGTCTGAGAGGTATGATTAATTACTATCTGCCTTTCTTTTCCACTGCTCATAAGCTCGTTTACCAGGATGATCATTGGCAGTCCTGGTTCTTAGAGTGACTCATTGATAAGGAGCTCCTGGTACAACCTAAGACACATAGAGCATGTCATGAAAAGATCTTCGTGGATGCTACCTAATCACAGATTGGCATTGTATGCTCAGAAGGGAAGTTACACACATATGGTTACCATATGAACTTCCGATATTTGAGGCTGAATTACTAGCCGCCTGGTGTGGTCATCGACTATACATAGACGCAGAGATATATACGGATAACCAAGGTGTATATCATTCAGTCCTCAAAAGGAGAGCGAAAACGGTACCAATGGGTAACCTTTTCCTACAGGATATACATGGTATACCTATACACTGGATACCTACTGCGTCTAACCCGGCTGACATCCCTAGTCGCTGGTAAGATACTATCCTTTTTCTCCTTTTTGCTTGTTTCTTCCTCCCCGACATCAGGGAGGAAGAAAATTAGATTTGGAAACGAATTTTCTCTATTATATTGTATGCATAAATGCTCATGCAAAAATATGTTTATTGTAAATTTAAATATGTCATCTTTACGATATAAATTAAAAGTAGTTTTAATTGATATTAATTTAATGTTCAAATCCAGATATACCTTCTTTATTATTAATATTAGTTTTATTAAGAATGAGGCTACCTGGATAAATTTGTTCGCCTATTGATTAAAAATTGTTAGAGTTAAATACATATATATCATCAATATATCGAAACATATATTTCATATATTTTGATAATTTAGATTTATTTTTTAAACAGATATGAACAAATTCATATTTTATAGCTTAAAAATAAGTATTAAAAAGTAGTCGTATCAAGAATACATAGTTTCCATATTTCTGGTAGAGGTTATATTACCGGGAAAACAAGGTCTACGGGTCAATAATAACTTGTTAGTAGAGCAAATCAGCTAACTAGGTCTACGTATTTTAGCGATATATAAATAACGATTCATAATTAATAATTATATAAGATTTTATACAATTTATATTTATATCAAGTTAAAATCTAAAATTTAAATTTTAAATAAAAGTCGATTTTTCTAAATTGACTAATAAATAAGAGACGATGTATAAAAATAAGGATTAGAGGTCTAAGAATAAGGATTAATTTTATTTAAAGAAAAATTTAACTCTGATGTTTGTAAAATAAACACTGTCTATCTGATTCAACAAGATGTCTAATACGATAAGATATATGAAACTATCAGTAATTAGGGAAATGCTAAACAAAATGCATAAAGTTGCCATATGATATTATCAACATTTTATATTTAAAGTTGCCATGTATTATTTTATTATCAATATGCAAATAGTTATATTGAGCAGCTGGCCTACGTAATGACTCAGATCAGATCGACTAGCATTCACTGCAAATGATATGTAGATGCATTATTTTTTTGTTATTTTAGATGTTTCTAAAGAGAGGATATGTCAGCTTGTTTAGCTATATTCGCCCAATACTTCTTTATATCATGACGAATATTTTCTTTCACATTCTGTGTAAGAAACAATATCGCTTATTTTTTGATTGATTCCAATATAATATTGCTTTTATCGGATACTTCACGACTCGTTTTGCTGATCCGTGGATTTTTGTGATTGATTTTTATTAACTGTAGTTCTAAAGCTGCTGTGAAATTTTTTCCGCGTATACAGATCCATCGATAGTTGATGTCGATCTGTTCATTATACATTCGCTATTTTCGATACTTATTTAAATTTCATTTAAATATCTTTTTTAATACACTAATATTCATTATTAGTTTTCTATTGTGCAAATAAGCGTTATGGATCGCTAGCCCCTAAACGTTCATGACGATTAGCGAATGATCTTTCACTATATCAATGCCCCAATATGATCTGAATCACCCATTATATTCCACCATCTACTTCACACAAGAATATAGTCAATTTGATTCTGAACTTTTCCATTTGGTAATTGCTATGTTTTGAAATCATACCTTTTGTGTCTGGAAACTTGTTCACTGCTGTAAGACTATGCGTTAAGAGTTTTGGAAATCTATAAGTACTCGGCTTCTTTTGAAGTTGTATTTAGACCCATTACTTAATTCATAAAATATTTTTCTAACTATACATAACGTTTCTAACTATATATAAAGTTTTTGTCTTCCTTGCTCTAAATTTATTAGTATTTATCCTATGTAGCTCTGAATTTACTAGTATCTTATAGAGAACAATAAATAGTGACAGGGTATAACAATTAGATTAGGCTAATGTATCAACTTATATTAAAATTTATTTATAAATTAAACAATGATAAATAAAAATAAAATAATTAAAATAAAATAATCTATAATTCTAAATAAGATTTCATATAACTTATCAAGTTTAAATTTAAAATTGAAATTTAAAATAAAATTTTTATGAATTGACCAATAAATAATAGACGATCATATCAGATACATGTGGCTACGTATTTTATACTATATATAAATTAAAATAAATAATTATAAGATTTTATACAATATATTTATATCAAGTTAAAATTTAAAATTGAAATTTTAAATAAGTCAATTTTTATGAATTGTATAATAAATAACAAACACTGTATTAGAATAAGGATTAGAGGTCATCAAGAGGAACTGCAACGCTATCAGGTTTTGGCCCCTAACTCTTCTCTCAACATAGCAGCGGTGTCAAATACACGCTAAGGACGTATTTTCTCTTATTAAATTTATTATTTAGTGTACCTTATTCAAATACAAAGCATATTGTTTATTACCCATCCATAAAAATTGTTTAAATTGTTCGCTTAATTGTTTAAATTTAATTTTAATAATATTTTGTTTATTTGTATATTGAACATTTAATATTTTAATAATATTTTGTTGATGTATAATTCTGCATTATAAGAAAAAGAAAAAAATCATTAAGCTGGCTTAAAAAATAAAGAAAAATAATGGCGTATATTGGTATATATTGGTATATGGTATATTACTGAAATAAATATGGTAAATACGTAGACTCAGTTATCAAATCTGATTTGTTATATTGACAAATTATTATTGACCTATGGACTTTGTTTTCCTGGTAATGTGACCTCTGTCAGAAATACTGAAACTATGTATTCTTGAAGCGACGTATTTTTCTGCTTATTTTCAATCAAGTTTAACGGATTTTTTCTATTTATTACAATGTAGAATTTTACATCAACAATCTGAAGCAATCTGAGTTGTTATGACAAAATTATTAAATATGTCATCCATCTGTCAATATATCAGGCTGCATCTGCAGATCACACACAAAGCTACTACATGCACTACTAAGTAACATAACATATCTTACCATCGGAAATCTCAATTTGATATTGTATAAAAAAATCTTTCATATTAGAATGTATCAGCCGTACAAAAAATGTGTCTACAATACACATTATGGATATTATATCAAGTTAGTCATTACTAACTAGATATATTAATAAATTGATGTTTTGTTACTGCATTAATCAATGACGAATTAAAATCAATGACAGTAATATTATGGAACACTATCGGCAAGTCAAGAAATTTTTAAAATAAAATTTATTAGTAAAATTTATCTTTAAAGCACTTGACCTTTTAATTTCTATCTGAGAAGCAGATACTTTTGTTTTATTTATATATAATAAATGACACTTGCAATTCTCAGTGATTTTATTATTTTTGAAAAACTATCATCGACAGTATTTATCATATTTGACGAAACTTAGTATTTTTGTCTAATATTTTACCTTATCTATTTTACTTTAATCTTAATTAATTTTCTTTAGTTGACTATTAATTCTCTATCCTTAATCATTTAACAAAATCATTATAATGCTTTATTTTGAAACAACGCTAACAAACTGTTCATCTATTAAATGATAATGTTATGTTAATCAGTATTTTTTAATGTTTTTTAATATTAATAATTTATCCATATGTTCAACCATATTTTGTATTTAGCTCGTGGATGCAGTATTCTATTTACATTGTAACGACATTGTTCATCGGAATATTCGTGCTGAAAATGTCCTCATTGATAATAAATTTTACGTCAAATTAATAGACTTTAGTTATGCACATCATGTAGATTATGACGACCTCCCATTCGTTGGCAGTTTGGATTACTGTCCACCAGAAATACTTCACGGTCTTAGGTTTGTGTATACAAACAAACATGTTATTGTTGCGTTTTTAAACGATCAAAGTTGCGTTATATATTTGAGACAAAATAATGTATTTGAACCTTCGGATATATAAGATTCAACGGTTTATTTGATATCATTTAAACCGCCGTTTTATTTTCATATGATAACTCAAATGACAATATAATTTTAATATTTATTTGTTTGCTATTGTTTAATAAATTTATAGGAACAAAATATATAAAATTTTTTAATTATTAAAAAATAATTTTTAATATTTCAATACCTACTGCATATGATCGATACCAATTTGCTGTTTTTTAATTGTAGTGATATTTTGATTTGATTACTTTGGCCAATCCGAATTATTACAAGAAGGCGAGAAAACAGGAATATTTATTTGATTACAAATATCCAATATATCGACGGCACGTCATCTTTAGGGTTGTAAGTTTTAATAACCAAAAGATTTTAACCAGTAAAAGATTTTACTGGTTAATTGTATATAAAGCTAAAGAATTGTTTTTCGCTGGGCATTAAATGCTTTGTGATATAGAACACATAATATCAGTTTATTCTTATTGTTTTTATCGTCATTGCTTACATTAACTACCTCAGCTCTGTGACGCTCATATGCTCTTTTTATTCCTCTTTCCACTTCTCTGTATGTATATTCTCTCTTTATAAGTCCGGCTCTAAGATCTTGTTGCCATTTGATTGCAGTGTCAATTGTGCTACAGGTCCTAAATATTCTCAATGCCTCATTAATAATCATATTATGCTTGATAAAAAAACGGGTGAGAACTACGTGGATGCATATAGATCTTTGTACTTGACTCTTTTTGTACATTTCGTTCACGAGACGATTGTTATCCTTTCTAATCATGACATCCGAGAAAGTTACTGGATTCGATTTGTTACTTGTGAATTGTAGTGTACCGTAGTTTTTAAGATTATCTAAGAATCAAATCAGCTAATTGAGTCTACATATTTTATTTAATTATAAACTAAACAAAACATAATAATGCTAAATCAAAATTTAATAATTAAATAATAAAATTAATAATTGTTTTTAGATTTTTAATAATTTAAATCAAGTTAAAATAAAAAATTGAAATTTAAAATAAATGTCATTTTTATGAATTTACTAATAAATAACAGACGTTGTATCAGAATAAGAATTAGAGGTCATCAGGAGGAACTGCTATGCTATCAGGTTTCGGCCCCTAACTCCTCTACCCAACATAGCAGCGGGGCCAAATACATGCTAATGATGTATTTCCTCTGATAAAACTATCTAGTATCTTATTCTAATACAAAGTATGTTATTTATTATCCATCCATAAAAATTTGCCACTTAAGAGTTTAAATTTATTCTTTATATTATTGTGTTGATATTTGAAGAAATTCTTCGCTTTTGTTCCATAGCATAAATATATCGTCGATATACCGTATCAAGATTAGTGATCGGTCACTTTGTTCAGATAAGAAGTTTTCTTCATAATTAGTCATATATAAGATTGCGTAGGACGAGGCAACAGGTGTACCCGTCGTCGTTTCAATCTTTTGTCGAAATAAGGATCCATTGAATTCAAATATGTTTCCTTTTAGGACTATCTTTAGCCCTTCCCAGATCATTTCGATTTCACAATTTTTCCATTTCGCCTTCTCGAGCATTGCTTCGACATCTTCAATCCCCTCTTCATTAGGTATTAATGTATATAGTGATGTAACGTATAATGTCACAAGCCTTGCGGATTCTGATATAGAGTTGTACACTGAAGTTTGCTTTTTAAGAAATTCTGAGGTGTTCTTTACATAACTTTGTATAGTTATGACTACTGTTTTTAACAGCTTGTCAATATATTTAGATAATTCCTCGACGCCTGAAAGAGAAAGTATACACATTCATAGTTTTTCCAAACACGATGAATAATACATACATAGTGAAATGGATATACATCCATCTCATTCATCTCAATAATACATCCTTCCAGAAAGTATACACATTCATAGTTATTCTAACACGATGGTAATAAGGACAATTGAAAGTTAGTTTCCCTACGATCACACAAAAAACTTTCATCGTTGGTTTATTCCGTTTTTATTGTATAAATACATTATTTGTTTCATGTCAAAACATAACACTTGAAAGGGACTATTGCAATAATCGAAAATTTGTGAACAATATTTTTTTTCTATTCCTCTCGACGTTTAAACGCCGTGAACAATTGAATAGCACGTCGAACGTATCATTGGACAATAATTTAATGATTATTTAAAAAATTATAAATAGTTTAATTAAAATTTGTAAATATTTATGTATAATAATCAAAAATAATATAAGTTAATAATGACAAATAAGAAAAATTTATTTTATATCATGTCCTTCTTCCTGTCAATCGTTAGGAGTTCCTGAAATTCCGTGGTTTCGTTACTATCTGAGTAAACAATTTGATTGTTCTGCATCTGCGCTTCTGTCGAGTTCTGTCCTAGAGTCCACATCACTTGCAACACTGGATTGATAACTGTTTCCATCGTGGTTTCTGTTTTGATTTGCCCGTCGTAGTATTCGTTGATCACATTACAGTGAGATATGAATATATCGTATTTGCTTGTGAATACACTGGATTCGAGTAGATCGATAACGCATACAGATTTACATATCGGAGTATAAGGTGCGCGATTTTTGGCCAAAATCTCGTCATCAGTGTCTCTGTTCATTCATGTTGCCTCTTATGTAACTGATGGATCTAGCTTATGATAACGTATGTCGGACTAATTCAAATGCGAAGTTTACTCGCAAAGTTTACCACCACCAGTTGTTCTTATCAATCGCTTCCTCAATACAATCAGGACTTAGGCTGCATTCGGCACTACGGCGCTCAGAGTCTCTAAGCGAAGGGAACGAATTTGAACAATTGATTATTGATGGTGGTGTATTTTGTCTGTTTACGATTTTCCACATTACTGGCTATGCCGTCCGGACGCTTTCCAAGTCGCGCCGTCCGGACGCTTTTCATTGTTTATCGATGTTCCGGTCGGTTTTGGTCTAAGAGATACTGCACCTTCCAGGGCTATCCATATCAATCGATTAACATCTGATCATCGGATGTGTCAGACTTTAGATCACGGACAATTTAGAGCGTTTAGCCAACCTTGCTACATCTTTCCATATACGCATGTAAATGCTAGCCTATTGAAAACTCCGATCCCCAACGCGACGACCAGGGACAGTGCATGGTCATCGAGACGTGTTCCTACCGACGTGAGGTGCAGGGTATACAGTGCAATTGGGGGATGTCTAATTGTACTGTAGACTTGTACTCCGCGAACCACAGAGAGATAGCGTCATTGTAATCTGGGCTGGGAGCATATATAGCTGTTATAATGGCTCGTAATAAAAATCGTATAAGTTCGGTTCCTTCGCATATTGAAGAACATAACGCTAGGATTGCAATTTGTCTCGCCAATTGAATACCTAGATCGCCTAAGCATACTGGTAAGGTGGATTGTCTCTACGCACTGTCGTTAAGATCGATGTTTTAAATAATTCCCAAAGTCGAACGTACCCTCGTCGAATTGCAGTAGTCTATTCCTGTGAATATTTTCGGGGATGGTTAGCAGTTAATTTGCATTTTGTTAATTTTAATAATATTATTAATTTTACTAAATCAAAGTATAACTATGTAATTATTAATTATAACTATGTAACTATTATTAATTTTACTAAATCAAAGTATAACTATAATAATTTAAGCAATTTAAATGAATATCATTTCGTCGCACAAAATATAAAAGAAGTTTTTAAAGCTTTCGGTCTCTATCTAGCACCATCTTCAGAAAATACAATTTTAAAATAATTTAAATGTGTAATAACAACAACAATTCCTTGGCAAGAAAAAACAAACAATATACAAGATTTTTCCTGTCACCCACTTGGCCGGGTGTCATGACGTGGAGATAGTGCATGAACCAAACTACTCCAGACATCGCGATCCTGGGCGACAGACCAAAGTTCTCTTTTAGATAGTCCAAGGCGGTATTCGACCGGTTTCGAGATATAATCTCTCCACCGGTATCGAGGTCTACCTCGAAGTCTTTCCAGAGAGTCCGGTCTGGAAAACCCTCCAAGTAAGGCGATCCCTATACATCCTCAGGATGTGCACTAGCCATCTCAGCTGACCTTCTTCAATGTGGAGAAACAGCGACTTTACTCCGAGTCTATCCCGGATGACCGATTACCTAATCTTCTCTCAAAATCTAAGACCGGCCACACCGCGAAGGAACCTCATTTCGGTCGCCTGTATCCGAGATATCCGTTCAGTCATAAGTTAAGATAGGAACGAAGATTTCGTGGTAAACCGAAAGTTTCACCCGAAGACTCAACTCCCGCTTCGCCACGACATATGCATACAAAGAACGCATTGCTTCGTTGCTGCATAAACCGCTTTTCAATCCCCTTGATGTTCCTGCCATCCCTCGAGAACAATACCCCAAGATACTTCACATAAACAAATCCTCCACAAAAAGACAAACCTTTTCCCCAATCCGGATTGACATTGGTACCTGAATCTGAGACGATCTCATAGATACAGTCTTTTAGGTACTAACCAACACCCCCTGCCGCTTGATATTCAATCGAGAATCGATCTTGTAGGCATTGTTAGTCTTGAGGACGAAACCTAACAAAACAACGTCATCTGCAAAAAACAGAGATGGTATCCTGATAAAACCGAACTGAAGACAGACATTTGTCGGAGCAGCCAGTCTCGAAATTTTGTCCATATAAACAAGGAATAAAAGTGGAAACAAGGGACAACCCTGACAAAGTCCAACGCTTACTGGAAATGATTCAGACTTCCTACCTAGAACACGAACACAAATCATACTTTGTTCATACAGAGAAGCCACAGCTACCTGAAGATAGTGTGGTACTCCATACTCTCTTAGTACCTTCCACAACCTCCCTCCCGGAACTCGGTCGAACGCCTTCTCCAAATCTACAAAACACATGTAGACTGGTTGAGCGAACTCCCAAGACCGTTCAAGGATAGTTGAGAGAGTAAAGAGCTGATTCGTAGTTCCATGACCTGGACGAAAGCCGCATTGTTCCTCTTGCAACTGTCCATCAACTATAGACCGTATCATTAACTCAATAGTCCTAGCAAATAGCTTACCAGTTTAGATAAGAAGAGTGATGTCCCGATAAGTTGAACATACTTTTCGGTCACCTTTCTTAGAGATCGGTACCACCACCCCAGCTCGCCACTCCCTTGGAACTTTGCCCTACTTCAATGCAACGTTGAAGATCCGTGTTAGCCACTTTATGCCAACAACGTTGAAAGCCTTTAACGCTTCAGGTCGAATCTCGTCTACTCCAGAAGACTTGCCACTACGAAGTTTATTAGCAACATCAATGACCTCTTCCAAAAAGATGGGCTCTTCTGTTTGTTCTAAAGGCTCTACTACTACAAGAGGAGGCATATCTATCGGATAAAGGAGACTCCTAAAATTCTCTTCCCAACAACCAAGAATTTCTTGAATGTCAGTCAGCATAGATCCTCTTGTTTGACAGTTTGAGCAGTTTCCGGCTTTCCAACACGAATGTTTCTGATCGCCCCTCTTAGAACATCTTCGAAGCTGACCTATAATCAAGTTCTAAGTGCTCTCCAAACTTCTCCCAAGCGGTCTTCTTCGCTTCGGTAACTGCTCGAGCTGAAGCTTTCTTTGCCCTTTGTTAATTATCTACAGCTTTCACTGATTTATCTGACAAATTTTGTACCAGGCTTGTCTAGCATGCGATCATGCCGTCGAAGTTTACTAACTACAAGTTAGTGATCGGTAGACAGCTCAGCCCCTTTCTTCACACGAGTGTCCAGAACATAACGTCGCAGATCAGTTGAAACGATTACAAAATCGATCATTGATCTTTGACTGAGAGAATTCTGATGTCATGTGCATCTATGGGTCTATTTATGTTAAAACATGGTGTTGGTTAAGCACAAATTGTTACGAGAACAAAAGTGCAATAATTGAACACCACTCGCATTTAGATTACAGAGTCCGTTCCTCCCCAACACTACCTTCCAAGTGCTACTGTCGCTACCAACATGAGCATTGCAGCCACCCAATATAACTAAGGCATCTCCAACAGAAGTACTATCAAGCAGAGCCTATAGATCTTCCACGAAGGCTGCGTATTCCGAGATAATGTTGGGAGCATACGTACACACAACAGTTATCACCTTTCCCTCTTTGACTAAAAGTCTCAGAGACGTCAGTCTTTCGTTCACTGGGTTAAACCTCTTTACCACGAACGACAACCATGGACTTGTAAGTATCCCTACACCCGCCTGTCGTCTCTTTCCGTTGGTAACTTTCGAATAGTTCAAGGTCCAACCTTGATCCAAAATTTAGTTCCAGTTCCAGGATAGTGAAGAAAAGTCACTCCGACTATTTCAAGACCGAAGCGAGCCATCTGTTTAACTAATTCTGGTTCCTTCCCTGTCTGCGAGATGGCATTCCACGTTCCTACATGAAGGCTAGTCCGCTTCGAAAGTTGATGCATCTTTTGCTGTCTCCGTACAACTGCCAGGTCACACGGCACCCGACAATGAAAACTCCTGCTGTCAGTGGTGAGTTGACCATTGTTCTTCGCACTTAATTTATGTTTTGTAAATTTGTTGCTTGTCATTTTCATTGTCTTGGTTTGTTTGTTCGGCTATCTTCCGTTCCCGATATCCTTTAATGATCCAAAAACATTAAAACTTGAGAAAACACGAACTTAAATTACTTGAATCTTAGTTAATAAAAACTAGAGTACCGAAATTCAACGAAGAAAGATGAAGGCTTCATTCGAAATCTTATTTTTTATTTATATTTATAATTTTATTTATTTTAATTTTATATTTATATTTATAATTTTATTTTTCACATTTGTAATATTTTTAGATTGTATGTTCCGAAGATAGTCCTAGAAAAAGACCGAATGCTTTAAAAACTTTTATACTTTGTGCGATGAAAAATATTCTGTTTAAATTGCTTAAATTCCTGGCACAAACAGAGTTTCAACAATATAATAATTATAGATAGCTATATAATTACTAGCTTTATTGATAAAACTACTTAGTAAGAGTTTTTATTTTAATTTTTACAATTTGCAAGCTTTCGACTGTTTGTCCTTTTCGAACATATACTCGAATATGCTTGAAAAGGACACAGTCAAAAGCATGCAAATTGTAAAAATTAAAATAAATACTTTTGTCTCTAATTTTATTTAACAAAGTTTCAGAAAATTACAATAATGTGCAAGCAAAATGAATAACTTTATGTCTTTGTCGTGTAGGCGTTCAATTACATTCAGTGTTCTGTAAGCGAGGCCAGGACTGATTCACCATTGACACTTTGTATGGTATTACCTATTCGTTGCATTTGGAAGGAGCCAGCCCGCAGGTCGTCTACAAATCGGTGAAGCTTTTTCATGAGCAAACGGAAGAAGTTAGATGCTTCCTTGCCCATCGCACCAGTGGCTTCGATGACTATGGGAATAAACTCCATCTCTAGTGCTGAAATTCCCTCGTACTTTATTCTCTTTCTGCCTTCAGCTTCCGTAGCTACTGATCCGGCTCCTGCTAGAGCTGTCGTCTGATGACTGGGAGTTGGTGGGTCCACACATGTGAAGTCTTAACATGTGAATTTGCTGCAGTACATTGGGACCATTGTAACGCAGTCTGGGCGTTTGCCATCGGATCGGAACAACCCTGGAGATTCTAGACGGCTTGGGATTTGAGCCTTTTTAGAAGCGTATTGAATTAACAAAAGAGTGCCTGGTAAACCTACCTTTGGAACGTGAACAACTGAGGCCATGAGTGCCTAGAGTGTCTATTTGGGTTCCGCAGCGACATGTATGAGGTTGGCAAACCAGGGCTCCGAGACGTAAAGCGCATGCGATACGGAATGTATCATCACTCATCCTTTAACGATTGATAGAGCAGGGACTGACTGAAGAAACCCACCTGCACCATGTGCCGCCACACTGAGCAGTCGATACTTTGTTGTTATGTCAGTCGAGTTTGAAAGCAGGTTGGCATATCTTGTGTCGTCTACGGGAGCAATTCATTCCCGTTGAGTTTTAAAGAATATTGGATGTCGACTTCTGAGGGTGAACGAGATCTAGAGGTCCAGGTGTCGACGCAAATCAGTTGAACCGGCGAAGAGGTTGGAATGTAGTTCACAATGGATCAGGTCAGCAACCACTATGATCGACGCGTTGTAGGAAAAAATAAACGCCGCGACCGATAGATAAGTCGTCGAAGGAATTCCTAGGCCTTCACGGTTAACTGGGAGCGTAGCTTGTTTCCAACTGGTTTAGTTCAATGCCACGTTCAGCAATTTTTCCAAAGTGTTTCGGAGGGTAAGTCGTAACGAGGGAATTGTTCGGTGAATTCGCATGGAAAGGTGCGTAGAACACAGGAGAGCTTTGGGACAGTAGCAATTTCGGAGCAGAAAAATTTTGAATTTGAGCAGACCGAATAAGGCGCTCTTATATTTGCTTGAGTTCAGACACTTTTGATGAGAATACTTCCTCAGTCCCCTCTTGATTGCTGATGCTAGAGCCGAGTAGTGTAGCATCGGCGGGTTCAACCAGGTGTCGCCGAAAAGACTTCTAGATAATCGAGCCACGAAAGCTGTGTCGAAAGAGATGACCTCGCACTTCGGTGCGAGGTCACCGAAACACGAAAGGTAGGCGTAGGCTCACTGCTGATGAGGTCCACCTACGCTGATTGTAGTGTACAGTGCTGCATCTAGGATTAAAGAATTCACACGAGGATAATTTATGAAGCCGACCAAATGATGATACTCGCTTGTGTATGCAATTATTCATACTATTTACCTGGCAGATTCCGGTTTCATGTCAACAAAATTCAAAAGACAGATTGTCGGTTGTTTCCGGCAACTGTAGTGCTATCTCCGTCTTTTTGTTACAAAAGACGGAAACAACGTACAGTTTGCACAAGTGAAAATGTTTTCCTTACAAACTGTATCGTTTGTTTTTACAAAGGCAGCAGAGGAAAATTTCAGCAGATCATTAAAGGATCGAAACACGAAAGGTAGGCGTAGGCTCACTGCTGATGAGGTCCACCTACGCGGATTATAGTGTACAGTGCTGCATCTAGGATTAAAGAATTCACACGAGGATAATTTATGAAGCCGACCAAATGAAACTGCTATGCTATCAGGTATCGGCCCCTAACTCCTCTACCCAACATAGCAGCGGGGCCAAATACATGCTAATGATGTATTTCTTCTGATAAAGCTATCTAGTATCTTATTCTAATACAAAGTATATTATTTATTATCCATCCATAAAAATTTGCCACTTAAGAGTTTAAATTTATTCTTTATATTATTGTGTTGATTTATATATTTTACTATTTTCTGCTTGATGTTATTTTTATAGTAACCTAGTTTAAAATATGTATCTATTAAATTATTTAAATGATTTTGAAGAAAGCCAATATCATTACATATTGTTGCAATTCTTAAAATTTCATTATTTAATGTATTATATTTTATATTATATGGTATGCATGAATGCTCATGCAAAAATATGTTTCTTGTAAATTTAAATATGTCATCTTTACGATATAAATTAAATAGTAGTTTTAGTTAATGTTAATTTAATGTTCATATCTAGATATACACCTTCTTTATCATTAATATTAGTTTTGTTAAGAATAAGGCTTTCTGGATAAATGTGCTCACTAATTGAATAAAAATTATTAGAATTAAATACACATATATCATCACTGTATCGAAACATATTTCATATATTTATTTTGTTTAGATTTAGTTTTTATACAGTTATGAACAAATTCATATTCTATAAAGCTTAAAAACAAGTCCGCTATAATTGGGCTACTATTACCACCCATTGGAACACCTTTTACTTGTTTAAATATAGATGTCCCTACTTTTAAATAATTTTGATTTATCAAAATATTTAAGGATTCTGTTAATTCAATTTTATCCATATATTTATATTTACCTGATGGTTTAATTTTTGTTAGATGTGCGTTATAATTATTATAACATATATATGTATATCTTTTTCCGAATATAAGGTTAATTAAATTACTAAAGCTTCTTTTAAATCTACTAAATCTAGATTTGTATAAAGCCTATTAAAATCGTATGTATTTATATTTTGAAAATTTATTCCTTTTGTCTCTTCTAAAAATTCCTTTGTAGAATTAATACTGAAATAGTGTTTTATACCCGTATTAATTTCGATTACCTTGCAATATTTTTTAAAGTGTGCTTTAATTACTTTAAGTATTTTATTCATATAGACAGAAAGTGGTTTTAATGTACATTTAAACGCACTACATATGAACCTAGGTTTTATTGGATTTTTATGTAATTTTGGATTCCAATATAATATAGGTATAGTTTTATTATCTAATTCAACCTTTATACCCTTTTTATCCATTATAGAACAGTGACTTGTAATAATTGTTTCTAAACTCAACTCACTACGTTCATATGTTGGATTTACATTTAAATCATTAGAATTAACCTCTTTCATTAGTATATCATAATAAAGCTTTTTGCATATGAAGGCAAAGTTATTACTAGCTTTATCAATAGTTGTTATTATATAGTTATCCTTTAATTTAGTAAGTTCTTTATACATATCTTTATTAATTTTATCTTTCCTTTTGTAATTGTTTGTTATTTTCATTTTATTTTTAATTTTAAATATTAAAATTAAAATATTTAATTTTAATATTTATATTAAAAATATAAATATTAAAATATAATATATTTTAATATATTACATATATTAAATATATGTAATATATTAAAAGGGTACATATATGTTCATTTATTTTATCAAAATTAAGACTTTTACAATTGCATTCTGTTTCCATTATGTTTCTAATATTATCGTTACATATTGATTTTAATTCTTTATTATAATTACAAATTTTTCGTCCTAGTCGAGTTTAATAATTGCGTCACCTTTAGGCAAACATACGTGCCGAATTCACCACAGCCTTGCATCCAGATTTAACCCCGACTCCAACTTGATGTGGCCTCAGAAGGGCTCTTTAATTTTATTTTATTGAATTGAAAAATGATTTAAATGTTAACGCAATATATGAATGTAGTGATTTAAGTTTAGAAACAATTATTACAATGCACTGCTCCATAATGGATAAAAGGGTAAAAAGGTTTAATTAGATAATAAAACTATAAGGTTGAACTCTAAAATTACATACATTAGATCAACTAACTGCGTCTACGTATTTTATACTATATATAAATAAAACATAATGATAGTAAATACAAATAATTAAATAATAAATATAAAATAATGAAAAATAATAGTAAATAATAAATAATCTATGTATAAGATTTTATATAATTTATATCAAGTTAAAATTTAAAATTTAAATTGAAATAAAAGTCAATTTTTATTAATTGACAAATAAATAGCATACGATATATAAGAATAAGGATTATATGTCATCAGGAGGAACTTCTATGTTATTAAGTTTCGGCTTCTATTCCTATTTTATATATAATACATTAAATAATGAAATTTTAAAAATGGTCATAAAAATCGTTACATATTGTTGTAATTCTTATAATTTCATTATTTAATGTATAAGGATTAGATGTCATCGTAAAGATGACATTTAAATTTACAAGGACATATTTTTGCATGAAATGTATTTAATGTATTTTATAATACATTAAGTAATTATATAAATATTATATAAAAAAATATATTATATATTTTATATATTATATATTTAATATATTAAATATTATATACATCATTTAATGTATATTATACAATCAATAATATAAATATTATTTTATTGATATTAATATTATTAATATCAATAATCATATTATTGATAATCATATTATAGCACTAGTCACTCAACCAATAACCGAAATACATGACTTCAACCAAGTTGCTTTCGAGAGTATTGACGGATCAAAAATAATTGAGGCTGCTAAGAGAACAAAGGGTAGTGCAGGACCTTCTGGAATGGACGCAAAAGCATGGACCGAAATGCTTTCGAATTTCGGTACGGAGTCACAAAAATTAGCGGATGCGCTAGCATTGTTTGCTCAACGAATCGCTACTAAGGAAGTTTCTGATGAGTCGATCAAAGCTTTTACGACAAGCCGCCTTATTGCATTAAGTAAGAATCCAGGTGTGCGTCCAATTGGAATAGGTGATGTCTCAAGACGTATCGTATCGAAAGTCATACTTGATGTTGCACGGCCACAGCTACAACAGATATGCGGTAAAACACAGTTTTGTGCTGGTCAGCGCGCAGGTACTGAATGTGTAGTCCATGCCTTACGTGATTTGTTATCGAGTAAACCAAATTCGGTGGTCTTGACTATTGATGCAGATAATGCATTTAATCGAATCAACAGAAAAACTGCCCTGGCCAACATGCCACAAATATGCCCAGCGCTATCGAATGTTCTGTCAAACCTCTATAGAAATCCGACGTCATTGACAATTGGGAATGAAATCATACTCTCCCAAGAAGGATTTACACAGGGAGATGTTTTATCGATGTCTGCTTATGCTGCAGCTACACTTCCTATGATACAAAAGATATCTGCGGAGTATCCTGATGTGCTCCAATGCTGGTATGCTGATGACGGCAATATGGTGGGTGATCCTGATACAGTGAAGATGGCGTTTGAACTGCTACGAAAAATTGGACCGTCATATGGTTTCTTCGTTAATCCGGCGAAATGTCGACTATACGGAAATGGATGTATAGCTGAAACGCTCCACGCTTTATTTGATGATCTTCAAATTTCTGTTGACATGGATGGCGTGTCTATATTGGGGTCTCCCATTGGAAAGGATGACTTTATAAACGAGCATATTCAATCTGATGTACGTTCGTTGATCGAGACAGTTACTCGTCTCACACAAATCGGTCGTTCAGAGCTACAGATTGCTTTCGTTGCTCTCATAAGATCTCTTCAACAAAAATGGATACATATGCAACGGTCATGCCATTGCTCGATTGAGTGGTTTGAGGCGCTGGCACAATCGATAAGATCGATGATAACTGAATTAACTGGAATTGACATTAAAACAAATGAAGTTCTATGGAGGGTGTTTAAGATGACTTTGAGAGATGGTGGTATCGGCGTTAAAGACCCTATGCGTTCAGTAGACCAAGAATATAACGCTTCACGTATGGTGTGCGAGCCATGTTTAGGAGACGTTACGGGGCTAGATCTAATAAATAATCAAAACAGATTATGTAAAGAAATTCGTGCTAACCGTTTAAAAGCGGAAAGGATGAATCGCAATGACATTATAAATCAGGTCGACCCTACTCTCAAGAATGCCATCGAGCACGCATCAGTATCTGGATCATCTTTGTGGTTGTCAACATACCCAACAAACAGTTATTCTTCCAGAATAAGTAATACAGTCTTTCAAGATGCACTAGCCACCAGATACGGATTTCTCCATCCCTCATCACCGAAATACTGTCAATGTAAAGAACAAAACTCGATATCACACACTTTCTCGTGCCCTTTAGGCGGACTTGCCATCAATGAGACACGATGCCGTCCGTGATTTTCTAGCGAATAGATTATCCGAATGTTGTCGTAACGTAGCAATCGAGCCAAAACTATCCCCTCTGCATGATGAAATATGCTTCCAAAATTACGGTACAACTATTGATCGTGAAGCGAGACTTGACATATCATGTTCCGGAATCTTTGGAAACAGAACGGAGTGTACTTTCCTTGATATCTGCGTGTTCAACGCATACGCTCCCTTTAACTCCAGTAAGAGTATCGGACCATGCTTCGAATATCATGAACTAAGGAAGAAAAGGAAGTATCTTGAGAGAGTAAATAGCATAGAGCATGCGTCATTTATTCCCGTAGTATTTTCGATGCTCGGTGGGGCGGGTACGGAAGCGGCAAATCTGTTAAAGAGAATCGCGGGCTCCATGGCAAGGAGTCATAACAGCTCATACAACGATGAAATAAGCAGATTACGTAGTGGCATCAGCGTTATCCTTGCAAAGATGACTTCTCGATGTGTCCGTGGAGCTCGATCAGCTATAAATCGTCCTCAAAGGGATTTATGTTTAATCAATGAAGAATAATTTAGTGACTTTTTGAATATTAAAACTGGCTTGGTGAGGTTTTTTTCTTTAAAATTGTAAATTAAGGCCCATTTGCGGGAACCTATATTAATGTAATAATATTTATAATAAAAAATAATATAAAAAAAATCATATTATTAATATGATTAATAAGTATATAAAATAAATATTATTTTATTGATATTAATATTATTAATATCAATAATCATATTAATAATCATATTATTAATCATAATATGTAGTGATATTGATTTTCTTCGAAATCATTTAAATAATTTTATATACACGTGTATTAAACTAGGTTACTATAAAAATAAAATCAAACTGAAAATCGTAAAATATATAGTTACAAAATATTAAAAGATAATCATATGCATAGGCATAATCAATTATCCACACCAGACAAATTCTTTCTGTTTCGTGTTGATAATTTATTTTGCCTAAACATATGATTAGATGGCAAACGAACGTAATTTTAACAAAATAAAAATATAAATTTACACTCTTAAGCAAAAGATTTTATGGATACCAAATAATATACTATGTATTAGAATAAGATACTCGATAATCAAATGTCATCAGATGACATGCCATTAGCATTATTTATTTGTCACCTATGTTGTATCGATAAACTTTTATTTATCCCGCTTCTATGTTGATTCGAAAAATAGGGGCCGAAACATGATAATATAGCAGTTTCTTCTATGAAACTGCTATGTTATCATAGTTTATTTTATGATATTGTTTTAAAAATCATTTTTATAATTTAATAAATACATTATTTAAACTTAGTCTATAAGTTTGAAATTTAGTTTTTTTAAACTTAGTCTATAAAAATAAAATCAAACAGAAAATCGTAGATTTAAATCAGCAAAATATTTTAAAAAAATAAATGTAAACTCTGTAGCTGAAAATCTTTACGGGTAGAGCTTTTTGCATGCTTTAAGCATTGACGTTTCGTTTAGTTAACAATATAATTTTAGTTTTCAATTTGTCGATGTATGTATATTTTTAGTTTTTAACTCTAGCGTTTATAAAAAAACAACGGTTCCAAAATAAACTTTTTTAACATTTATGTATCTTCTTAAAACCTTAACATGCATTTAATGCTATTTTTCTCGCTTAAGGTATAAAGGAAAACCTGGTGATATATGGAGTTTAGGTGTGACTCTTTTCATGCTAATGTTTGGATTCCTTCCTTTTAAAGAGCCATATACCATTATAAGAAGTATTCGACTTCTTCCCAACTTGACTTCGGAACAAATGTCAGATCTCTTTTCGGATTTGTTCTGTCCACTTCCGCAAACTAGAATTACATGTGAACAACTTCAAATTCATCCATGGGTTCATCAGGATGTTAATATTGAATTATATAAATGGGAAGATGTTGTTAAACGGGGTGACGCTCAAACACATATTGATTATCAAGCGTTTCAGTGCAGTCCACCAGTTAGTCATAATTCAGATAATAGCGAGGATCAGCAATCTTTAAAAGCCTATACTGGATGCAGTCCAGTTGTTGATCGTCGCAGACGTCAGTCATATAGTATCAACTCAATTCTAAATAAAACAATAGATGAATATGATTTAGACGCAGATTTAAATCCGATTCCTCATAATGTTAGTAATGAGCAGGAAGACAGTCAACAAGTCGACCGTTCGATTACTTCATTTATGCGATCATTAAGTGATAATCTTAAGAAAGTGAAGAGCTTTGATAGTGTAGAAAATGAGAAGCATCATAATAATGAGCACGATGAAGACACTGCCTACGAAGAAGAATGCTACGATGGCGAAAATTGTGTCGATAATATCCCCGTTGATGAGGATATTTCTTTTTCAAGTTTTGATGAAACTATTAAGCACGATAATGATGGCCGAGATATAGACGTCGTGGCAGAGGAAAACATCAACAGCAATCATGACAGTGACCATCATAATCGCTGCGACGAGAATGGTGAAAGTTTAGCATCCAAAAATAAATAAATATCGAGTATTGCCATGCATTTTTAATCTTAAGATGATCGTGATTTAAAACTAAATGATATTTCTGCTTTTGTATGGTGATTGAAAGTTTTGTATATTTTTGCTTTGCAAGGTGAAAACTTCGCAATAATAGTGGAATTTACTGTTAAAATGATATGTGTATTCGTTTTCTGTGTATGATGAATACATTTATAAATGTTTTATATAATTATTGTTCAATAAATGTTGTCAAATTGTTTCTGCTTTCGTTTGACTTTAGAAATTGGTTTACACTGAAAATAAAATCTGGGACATGAGTTTGTGCTTTGCATTGAAAACAGCACAACAACTAAAATGACATAATCAAATAGAAAACCGTTTTATTTAGAAAGTAAATGGTTTTGAAAGTAAATAGTTTTATTTAGAAAGTAAATGGTTATTACTTCCTTAATATGTTTTAATATTTCAAAACTCAGCGAAGTAAAGATAATCGTTAAAAATAAACTAACTTTTCGATCATTAGTGTAACATGTATATTTTTAATTATTAAATACAGAATTTAATAAATTAATTTATTTTTATGACGATGAAACATTGCCACAGACTCAAAGTCTAAAGGAGCAATCCAAATGACTCCAATCCAAATCACGTTTCAGTGATTTTAATGTTGGATGTCGATCACTTGAATCGTCTGCTTTATGAACAATTAGATTGAATGAAAGACTTTCATGATGTTTAGAAATATCATAAATATTATGATATATATCATAATATGGAGGAGTCTATAATACTCATCCATAATTTTATACTCATGGAGGAATATAAACTATATTCATGAGTTTATATTCATGGAGGAGTATAAAAAGGTATAAAGGTTGAAGTATATTATATTGAAATCCAAAATTACACAAAAATCCAATAGAACCCAGGTTCATATGTAGGATAAACCTGAGTTTTTAATCTTTAAATCTAGATTAAAACCCTTTTTTATTTATATGAATAAAGTGATTAAAGCACATAAAAGAATATTGTGAGGTATAAAATATTATTTCAGTATTGATTCTAAAAAAGAAATCTTAGAACACACAAAAGGAAAAAAATTCAAAATAAAAATACTTACGGTATTAGTACGCTTTATACAAATAAAGATTTAGCTTATATTTAACAAGCGTAAGAAAAAATAATCTTATATTCGAAAAAAGATAACAGAGAGAGCATATTATTAGTCAAAGCAAAAATCAAAATACAATGTTACAAATGTCTCCTAGCGAGCAACAATCATTAAAATCAGCTAATTTCGCAATCAATATGTCAATGACTTAAATAACTCATTGCTAAAACAAGTCTCATGAGGTTGTCGACATAACATTCCATGGTATCCGTATTTGAGCTTGGACGTGCTCAGATGTTACAATAGATAAATGTCGCGCGGATCGAGGAGCTCGCAAGCATGTGGAGATCGCCCTAGCAATGGAGAGGCTTATTTTCGTTCGTAACTAGACGACGGAATCCGCGTATAGGGATTCCTTTTTCGTTTAGCTTCCACGCAATCGTCTTGATCATGGCACCTGCTGATGGTCCGATCCAACCAGTCGCAGCTATAACTATCGGACAGAATGTACTGTGGTCCACCTCCTTTATTCGCTCTTCATATTTGTTGCGTTTTCGCGTCTCATGATACTCGAAGCAAATGATACGGATTTTGACTGGTATGACGGAGCATTGCTGGTAAAAATACAAACGTCAAAAAACGTTCGCTCCATCCTGCTGCCAAACAGGCCGCAACATACGATATCCGGGCATGCATCTGGTTTTCTTGTAGTTGTGACCCGTTGGAAAGGAATTGATTCGGGTACCGCTTCCAGCTGAGGTTCAAGTCCCACTCCATTGCATACAAGTGTCAATGTGTCAGCCACTATGTTGCGAATCTCGTTGTGTCGGATAATAGGCAGGGCACCCCTTTTACAGGAAAGAGCATGTGTCATGTTCTGATTGTCGCCACAACTATAGTTTTTCGCCATACCTGTGGGAGTCCGGTTGAAGCAAGCCGCTAGAGCATCCCGAAACTCTATCGACGTAAGATGAAGCCACTGTTGTTCTAGTGGTTGTACTGTAAGCCAGCTGGATGCACCCTTTAAAGAAGCAAACTGTAGGTGTCTATACATACCTTCTGTGCCAAACTCGTTTATCTCATTTAGTTTATCGATGTTGCGCTTGTTGTTCATGTCCTTAATGGTGTTGGCTGTCATCATCTGCTGAGTATGTTTTTGAACTGGATTTGTAGTATCATCGTATGCTTTGCACAGCATTTTAGATCATATATTGAAGTTCTTCTTCCTTTACCGGATCCATCATTCCAAGACCGCTCATACGTGGTGGAAGAGTGTATATTGATTTGAGGATTGATGAAGTGGGGTGATCAAATGTTTTAGACGCAAATACAACGAAGATATCATCACCTAGCGGTTTAAACCATTCAGGAGAGCACGCCGTTGTACGTATAAGTTGAACCGATTTATACTGGAAGGCATGAACATAGGCCGCATAGGCGGAGTGAGCATCAACGTCCGAGATAGTACTCATCTTTGATACGATATTCTGCCATCGACCAGTAGCGCACGTCACTTGCTCTTCAACGAAGTCAGTGGAACCCATGGGTGTTCCAAGCAGTATCACACCTCGTTTGGACATAGAAACATTCGTTTCCGCGAACAGTTTATGTGCGACTTTGGTACATGAATGATGATAAAGAAGACTATTTATGTCGTTGACGAAGTACCCATATTAAGGACCAGTGGTTTGCAAGATATCCCAAGTAACTCAAATCTTTCAGCGGTCCAACAAAAGTTGAGTCATCTGCATACCATCGCTGCGTGATGCTCGGAATCCTTGCTTGTATTCTATTGATTAGTGGCAACGATGCCGCTGCAAATACGGCCATTGCAAGCGGGTCGCCTTGGGTAAAACCCTCTTCCGATAGTATCTCACCGCCATCTCCAACCATGATCGCATGACCATTATGCATGCTAATAAGCATTCGACCCATCGATGGACAAACCATCCAAATATTTGCTAGCGTTAATTTTCGACTGATCCTGTTAAACGCGTTCTTGGCATCAATGGAGAGAATTCCCATTTCAGAATTTGAGTAGAATTTCTCTGATAACGAGTCGATCGCGTATTCTATTCCAGCACGTTGTGCAGCACACAATTGTTCACGGCCTGCTACAGCTTGAAGATCCAACTTGACTACATTCCCAAGTATTTTACATATGATTCTTCTTAGTGCCTCTCCTATCCCTATAGGTCTGACTCCAGGATTTTGTTCAATATGGTGAGGCGTGATGCGACCAAAGCTTCCAAGACCTCAAAATCAATTTTATCCGTCGCAATTCGAAATGCCAAGCGCGAGATTATCTCCGCCAAATTTCGTGAATGTGTCTTGAATGTCGTTAACATTCGCTTGACGCGAGAATGCCAAACGCGAGATTATCTCCGCCAAATTTCGTGAATGTGTCTTGAATGTCGTTAACATTCGCATGGGCAGTGACCCCTGATGGTCCAGCACCTTCACGAGTCTTCAAAGCCGCAGCAATTACATGGTCCGCGTCTATCACGGTAAAGACAACGTCATGACGGACGACACAATTTGGCAGTGGCCTTTGTAGCAATGCTTCCTGGTCAGCGTTCATGCCCTCCGGATGCATTTCACTTATCTCACGTAACTACGTCCGTTGAAATCATCGTCCCAATGAAATATCGGGCAATCGACTGTGTTCGATTGTTCCAGGGTTTTGATCGCAGCAGTGGTATTACCAGATTTGATCAATGACGAGAAGTGTTTTTTCCAGTCAACACGTTTGACTATGTTGGTATTTAATATACATTTTCGTTGGAGTACACGAGTTTCGTCCAGTAAGTTCTGAAGTTGACAGCTGTGCCATAGTGTAAGACGTCTTTTTGGCGTTTTCCTTATCAATTGCACCTTACGTGATGGAATTCGTTAAAGTAGGCACTGACATAATACCGTAAATTCTTTCAATGCTCTCCGTTTAACTTGTCCGCAACATTTTTGTATTTTTCACTAATCAGATCGATGAACATATCACTCTCTTTGCAGAGGGGGTAATGAAAAGAGATTAGGACGCCAACCGATGACCTCCAAATATGCACTGGCAAGCTCATGTCTATACGTAGGACGAAACGTATCTCTATATTAGACAGTATTAGAGTTTTCATTTCTTGTCGATTCATGAACACGTTGGTTCTCTACTTGGGATTCTTGAGTTGAAGTACCCCTTGTACTTTCATCAGTAATTGACAGTTGACATGGGATATCAACATTCGTGTTGATATCAACATTCGATTGGTAGTGCGGGGTCGGCACCTCCAAATTTCTGTAATTGTTGGCGATTCCTGCAATAAGGAGCTAGACAATCAACACATTTTATATTCATTCCCCCAAACATCGGCAACCTTGACAAACAGCCCTGTTTCCGTTACAATTGCAGCATCGTGGCTGAGATGCGGGTTTTCCTCTGGGCATGTTAATAGTTGTGTTCACGTGATTGTTCGCGTGGTTATCGTTGATTGTCGTCAAAGGTTGTCGTTGTCGTCAAATGTTGTCGTCAATGTTGTCGTCAAAGGTTGTTAATGTTGTCGTCGAAGGTTGTCGTCGAAGGTTGTTGTGTGTATATTAGATTGTAGATCGATAATTATAGCTTTGCTGTATATATTATCTTGTAAGTATTTGTTTTCAAGATAGTTTAAACTCTGTAAACTATTGTATGTAGTTACTGATCAATAATATTTAAACTAAAAAAAGATAACATGTTAAAATAAATATAACGTCTATTTAACAAAAGTTAAAATATCAAATTAAATCAGCTAACTGAGTCTACGTATTTAATATAATTATAAAATAAACAAAACATAATAATGCTAAATCAAAATTTAATAATTAAATAATAAAATTAATAATTGTTTTTAGATTTTCTATAATTTAAATCAAGTTAAAAAATAAAAATTTAAAATAAATGTCATTTTTATGAATTGACCAATAAATAACAGACGTTGTGTCAGAATAAGAATTAGAGGTCATCAGGAGGAAATGCTATGCTATCAGGTTTCGGCCCCTAACTCCTCTACCCAACACAGCAGCGGGGCCAAATACATGCTAATGATGTATTTCCTCTGAAATAACTATCTAGTATCTTATTCTAATACAAAGTATATTATTTATTATCCATCCATAAAAATTTGCCACTTAAGAGTTTAAATTTATTCTTTATATTATTGTGTTGATTTATATATTTTACTATTTTCTGCTTGATGTTATTTTTATAGTAACCTAGTTTAAAATATGTATCTATTAAATTATTTAAATGATTTTGAAGAAAGCCAATATCATTACATATTGTTGCAATTCTTAAAATTTCATTATTTAATGTATTATATTTTATATTATATGGTATGCATGAATGCTCATGCAAAAATATGTTTCTTGTAAATTTAAATATGTCATCTTTACGATATAAATTAATAGTAGTTTTAGTTAATGTTAATTTAATGTTCATATCTAGATATACACCTTTTTTATCATTAATATTGGTTTTGTTAAGAATAAGGCTTTCTGGATAAATGTGCTCACTAATTGAATAAAAATTATTAGAAATAAATACGGTGAAGCGCAAATTTTATTATTTTTCCCCCTATGGAAGAAATAAATAAACAGTGCTACTCTGTTACAGATATTATAATTGACTTTGAAAAATCCGCTATAAATGCTTTCAAGCGTTCTTTTGAGAATGTTCAGATCCATTTGTGTTTGTTTCACTGGAGTCAAGCAATTCTTCGAAAAATGAAGGAGCTAGGTCTCTTTAAACTATACAAAGAGGATAAAAGTATTAGAGATTTATTAAAGGAAGTTATGGCACTACCACTCTTAAATCCCGAAAGAATACAATCAGGATTTGAGGAATGTAAAAGAATAATTTTTGAGAAACACCAGGAGAAAAAATGTGTAAAAATGTTTTTCCAATATATAAGCAATACTTTTATATATAATCATAATGATTTAAGCTATCCTGTGGAAGAATGGAGTGTTTACACAAGAATTAAAAACAATCAATTCTTGACCACAAATACATGGGAGTTGGAATAGTAGTGCTTCAACTGACTTCCCAAGAAATAGTCCTGATCTTGTCACTGTTATAATGTATTTAAGAACAGTTGAAGTAATTACCAAAATGAAAATTAGTGAAAAATTGCAAAGTTCGGTAATGGGTGAAGTAAGAAGTGAGAGGAAGAAACAAACAGAAAGAAAGTACACTTATATTAGAAATCTTTACGCCAAAGAAGAATCTTTTTCAACCAGAAAAATGTTACAAATGTTAGCATCTGCATACAAATACACACTTAATTAAATATTTATTAATTTGATCTTTTTATTTTTTACTGTTTAAATTTTTTAAAATAAGTGTTAATCAAATTGCGCCTTTGGCGCAATTTGCGCTTCAGCATTAAATACACATATATCATCACTGTATCGAAACATATTTCATATATTTATTTTGTTTAGATTTAGTTTTTATACAGTTATGAACAAATTCATATTCTATAAAGCTTAAAAACAAGTCAGCTATAATTGGGCTACTATTACCACCCATTGGAACACCTTTTACTTGTTTAAATATAGATGTCCCTACTTTTAAATAATTTTGATTTATCAAAATATTTAAGGATTCTATTAATTCAATTTTATCCATATATTTATATTTACTTGATGGTTTAATTTTTGTTAGATAGGCGTTATAATTATTATAACATATATATGTATATCTTTTTCCGAATATAAGATTAGTTAATTTTACTAAAGCTTCTTTAATATCTACTAAATCTAGATTTGTATAAAGCGTAATAAAATCGTATGTATTTATATTTTGAAAATTTATTCCTTTTGTCTGTTCTAAAAATTCCTTTGTAGAATTAATACTGAAATAGTGTTTTATATCAGTATTAATTTCGATTACCTTGCAATATTTTTTAAAGTGTGCTTTAATTACTTTAAGTATTATTATTCATATAGACAGAAAGTGGTTTTAATGTACATTTAAACGCACTACATATGAACCTAGGTTTTATTGGATTTTTATGTAATTTTAGATTCCAATATAATATAGGTATAGTTTTATTATCTAATTCAACCTTTATACCCTTTTTATCCATTATAGAACAATGACTTGTAATAATTGTTTCTAAACTCAACTCACTACGGTTCATATGTTGGATTTACATTTAAATCATTAGAATTAACCTCTTTCATTAGTATATCATAATAAAGCTTTTTGCATATGAAGACAAAGTTATTACTAGCTTTATCAATAGTTGTTATTATATAGTTATCCTTTAATTTAGTAAGTTCTTTATACATATCTTTATTAATTTTATCTTTCCTTTTGTAATTGTTTGTTATTTTCATTTTATTTTTAATTTTAAATATATATATTCGAGCTTTCACTATTAATCAGCTTACTAAAGTAATCATTTAAGTTATTATATAACGAATTGTAAATTTTATTTTTGTCGTTATTATTTAATCTATATTTATACCCTTTTGATAGCAGCTTTCTTAATTCACAATTTTCAATTAATTCTAGATTATGGGTACATATATGTTCATTTATTTTATCAAAATTAAGACTTTTACAATTGCATTCTGTTTCCATTATGTTTCTAATATTATCGTTACATATTGATTTTAATTCTTTATTATAATTACAAATTTTTCGTCCTAACGGTGGTAGGAGTTTATACCTTATTTTAGGAATATATTTACTTAAATCTGACCCTATTATTTCTTTACTTTTAGAATTATTTAAAAGTCCGGCTATATTTATGTTATCTATACATTTATTAATGAAGTTTATGGTTAATGTATATTTTCTATTGTTATTATTAACATTTATTGTACGATTATAGTATTTTGTATTACAATAACTGTCTATTATACAACTTAGCCTATCATAGTCGTTAATTAATTTTTGATTTATTGAACATATGATATCTTTAAAAAAACTTCTTATATTTACATAAAGATTTTTTAGCTTATTATCACTTAAAAGTTGTTTTAATATTTCTAATTGTTCATTTATATACATATCTTTTTTAATATTTTTAACTCTATTTTTCCTATTCTTTTTATCACCATGACTTCTTGGTTTGCGTTTAACCGGATTATTATAATATAGTTGTTTATTATACTACTTCTGCCAATTCCTTGTACCACGTCATTCAATCTAAGTAAATATAAATATATGGATAAAATTGAATTATTAGAATCCTTAAATATTTTAATAAATCAAAATTATTTAAAGGTAGGGACATCTATGTTTAGACAAGTGAAAGGTGTTCCTATAGGTGGTAATAGTAGCCCAATTATAGCTGACTTATTTTTAAGCTTTATATAATATTTAAGATATAATAAATAGATATAATATTTGAGATATACTTAAATATTTTTATTAATCAAAATTATTTAAATTTATATCTATATTAAGTAGGGATATCTATATTTAGACAAATTAAAAGTTTTCCGATCGGAGGTAATAGTAGCCCAAGTATAGCTGATCTATTTTTAAGCTTTATAGAATATGAATTTGTTCATGCAGGTGAAAGACGGCTTGCCGTCACGTAGACAAAGATTGCGATGTACAAGTGGACTCACACGACTAAACCACGGTGTAACGATGATATCAATCTCTGGTATGGTTATGACACCTATTGCTAAAAAATGCGAGAAACTAGCCTCCGGTGGTACGGACACGCACTAAGAGCTGCTGACAGAGGCGGACCTGCTAGCTGTTGTCGATAGGAAACGCGCACGAGGCTGACACAAGCAACGGTGCCTCGACACTCTCCACACCGACCTTTTAGCAAGCAAACTTTACCCGAACGAAGCCTTGAATCGAGTTTAGTGGAGAACTTGTTTAAAAATAGCCAACCCCGCCATCAAACTTGACAAAGGCTAAAAGAAAAAGAAGAATTCAAAAATCTTCTTTTTCTAATAGTTTTTAATTTTATAAATAAAGGTTTTATTAACAATTATACATTAGATTAAAATACCCTAGTTAATTTACGAATTACAACAAAAGAACAAAAATGTCAAAGAAATAGTTAACCTCTTCGTATAATGTCCATAATCGATAGCGCTAGACTTCCTCTTCGTTATCACTACTTTCAGATAGCGCCTGATCATCTAGAATATCTGAATCAATTGATCCACTGACAACTAGCAGGCCTTTTTCCGGTATCATCTGTTTGTTTATAGTGGGCGTGATTATTTGATCTGTTTCACAAAAGTCAGTTAATAATTCTGTTTCATAATTAAAACTTCCGTCCGATTCATGATTATCACTATTTGCGTTCGATAAACTGTCAGTTAATTCAGAATCAGATAATGTATGTACGTCATGTGTCATATAACCGACGGTCTGTTTACTAATTTCGGTTTCTGGTTGTGAGTTTATAGGTAAAGATTCATTATCATCAGCGTCGTTATGATTTGATGAATTGTCACATTGTTGCAGAAAGGTGTTAAAATGTGGCTTAATTTTGCTTGAAAAACTTTGGGGCTTTACTGTGATTGCAGAGCTCAATACTTTTAGTGTGAATTTTCCGTTTTCTTCTATAAGTACACAATCTCTGTTGGAACACAATTTATGAGTTCCTGTAAAAACTGACGTATCGATACTGGATCCTGGTATATTAGCTAGTGTGACAGTTACTTCATTTGTATTGTTAAATTCAATGTATCCAGGAGTAGACTGATCAATTGACGATGGAAGAGAGTAAACTGTCAGATCAAGTGCCTGGAAGGGGTTCATTCTTCGTGTGGGATTCTCCATTATGGGGTTAGCGATCTCGTAATACGGTCGGTTTAACATATCAATGCTAGATAATATAGCTTTTGAATTTGTGTTTGCCACCATCAGTATGTACTGATGGTGGCAAACACAAATTTCTAGCAACTAAGTTTAAACTAAGCTTTAATGTGATGTCTGCTTTATTGTTAGATACTATGCAATCTTTAAACGTTTCAAGATACATGGCTTCAATAATTTTGCGCTTTGTTTTGTTCGTTTCTTTCTTCAGTGGTGTAATTAGGTTAATGTCTATTAAGTGGTTATTAACTCCTATATGGTGAGAAATGGCACAAGAGGATGTATAATGTCCGTGTAATGCTCTCTTCATTACATATGAGTGTTCTTTAGCACGGATAGCTAACGGTCTTCCTGTTTGGTCCACATATTTTTTCTTACACTGGAGGCATGGAAAATTGTAGACAACACCGGCCGATTCAAATTCTGGTTTTAGTTTAAACATACTGGATAGCCTAGGTAGTGAACGAGTGAAGGGAAATATGTCATCTCTACATAGACCGAGATTGCTACACATTAAGGAATGTGCATTCTGGTTGATAAATGGGACATCGATGAATTTTTTCCCTTCAATTACAGATCGTTGTCTTTGATCATTTATGATGCGACGGGCATAATGAAATGCGCGATTAATGATATTATGTGGAAAATCTGCTTGTTTTGGTAGAAAATAGATATTATTTAATTCATCCAGAAGTAAATGTTTATTTGGGCAAATACGGTGTGCTCCAGGAATAGTGATCGTGCATGTGACGTTTTCCATTTAACAGGTGAATGAGATGACCAGCAAGTTACAATGTTAGGGATATCCTTCCTGTACAATGTTGTACTGATTGGATTACCTAGCAATACCTTTACGTCCAAAAAACTAATGGAGTTGTTATCAGGATGTTCAATACTCCAATTACTATTATTATCTTTAGAATTTAGGACTTCAATAATAAAGTCGTCTGGAGGTAAATCAGAATCAAATGCCATAAATGCATCATCCACGTAATGCACGTAGAATCTTAGGCTGGGTAAGCGTTGGTGAATGTCACCCTCCCAATTTCGAAAATAAATCTCAGCCAACGTTGGTCCGAATGGAGATCCCATTGCGACACCGTTAGATTGGACATACATATTTTTGTTGAACATAAAATGGTTTTTGTTAGTGCAGAACGAGATGAGTTCAAACCATTCAGAAAAACCGAGTGTCCGGTTATGTTCCTTATTAGTCAGTAAATTACTTGCGAGTGTTATAGCATCAACCAGGGGTACATTAGTAAATAGTGATATTAGATCTGCGGTAATTAGGTGACAATCGTGATTCAGATTCTTAACTCGAGCCGCAAAATCAGGTCTGTCTTTAACGGATGCTTCAGTTATACCCATGTGCAGCTGTAGTTTTTATAAATAAATTTTGCTAGTTTATGACTAAAGCTGTTGTATGAGGCGATGACTGGTCGTACGGAACAAACAGATTTATGTACTTTAGGAAGCAAATACATGAATGAAGGTTTAGCATTACTAGATCTTATGAGTCTATAGTCCAAAAGAGGTATTTTTTCGGCTTTGTATAAGTTAAGCATATACTTCTTAAATTTTCTTTCCGTTGAATTAGTAGGATCTATTGAAATAGGGTTAAATTGACCACTGTCCGGAACTTCACCGAATTTAATGTAATCATTGCGATCCAGCACCAATATTGCTTTTCTTTGTCTGATCGGCACATAGCTAAAGTATTGTTGTTGCGTAGTTCTTTTAAGGAATTGATCACAGATCTGTCGATATAATAGACTGAACGAGTTGACATATTCATGTAGACGTATTCAACATATTCATAATATGTTGACATATTCATATTCCTCCAGACGATTTTATTATTGAAGTCCTAAATTTTAAAGATAATAATATTAATTGGAGTATTGAACATCCTGATAACAACTCCATTAGTTTTTTGGACGTAAATGTATTGCTAGGTAATCCAATCAGTACAACATTGTACAGGAAGGATATCCCTAACATTGTAACTTGCTGGTCATCTCATTCACATGTAAAATGGAAAACGTCACAGGCACGATCACTATTCCTGGAGCACACCGTATTTGCTCAAATAAACATTTACTTCGGAATAAATTAAATAATATCTATTTTCTACCAAAACAAGCAGATTTTCCACATAATATCATTAATCGCGCATTTCATCATGCCCGTCGCATCATAAATGATCAAAGACAACGATCTGTAATTGAAGGGAAAAAATTCATCGATGTCCGATTTATCAACCAGAATGCACATTCCTTAATGTGTAGCAATCTCGGTCTATGTAGAGATGACATATTTCCCTTCACTCGTTCACTACCTAAGCTATCCAGTATGTTTAAACTAAAACCAGAATTTGAATAGGCCGGTCTTGTCTACAATTTTCCATGCCTCCAGTGTAAGAAAAAATATGTGGACCAAACAGGAAGACCGTTAGCTATCCGTGCCAAAGAACACTCATATGTAATGAAGAGAGCATTAAATGGACATTATACATCCTCTTGTGCCATTTCTCACCATATAGGAGTTAATAACCACTTAATAGTCATTAACCTAATTACACCACTGAAGAAAGAAACGAACAAAACAAAGCGCAAAATTATTGAAGCCATGTATCTTGAAACGTTTAAAGATTGCATAGTATCTAACAATAAAGCAGACATCACATTAAAGCTTAGTTTAAACTTAGTTGCTAGAAATTTGTGTTTGCCACCATCAGTACAGACGGACGATGGATGAACAATCAGTAGGGCGTATTTTAATTTGTTTGCACTTTCTAATTCCTTTTACTATTGTGTTTTATTTCAAGACCCTGAAGATGACGTGACGTAGTGCTGTCGAAATATTGGATTTTTGTAATCAAATAAATATTCCTGTTTCCTCGCCTTCTTGTAATAATTCGGATTGGAAACAAATTTTCTCTATAAATGTGTTCCCTAAACCTAGTTTTAACATTTGATATGTTTTTTATATTTATATAACGGAAAAATTTATTATTAAAAAACAATTTTTATGAATTGACATATAAATAATATAAAAATTATAAAAACATATCAAATTATATATAAAAATTATCAGGTCATCAGGAGGAATTGCTATGTTATCCCTATCCTATTGTTATGCTCATATTCCTACATTATAAGATAAAGAATTTATAATTCTGCACAGTATCACTGGTATAGTTTCAGTATTTCTGACAGGTTATATTACCGGATAAACAATGTCCACTTTGTGCTCTCAACAGTAGTTTACAGTTTTTAATATTATATCCTTTTAATCTCATATGTTTATGAAATATAGTTTGACTATTACGCTGTATATTATATATGTGTTGCCTAAACCTAGTTTTTAACATTTGATGTTTTTCCTATATATTGCAATCCACATGTACATTGTATTAGATACACTACACCTGCGTTATTGCAGTTACTTTATTATTAATATTTAATGAAAAACATTTTGTCGTATTACTTACAATACAATTATTATTTATAACATCACAAACTTTACAATTTTTTCTGCTACATTTAAAAGATCTAAAATTGAAATCATTAGTACTTACGTATTTTTCCAATATGGTTGAGTACCCTTAACTTTTATTAAGTCATAATTTTTTAAGTTGCTTTTTCGGTGTAGCCACATAGTTTAGTTGACTCAGACTAAACTTACAACGGGCCCTCCGCAGCATCTGACAGAGAGCTGCCCTGCTTAATGCGGTTTGCAGGCTGGAACAGGATCTATGAAGATCTACGACCTTCCATCCACGCGCTACGCGACCAGTCTATTAGCCATTACCTGGTCTCTTAAACGTGCTCGCGTGGATCATTTTACACTTTTAAATGTAAACACCTTGGAATGCAAACTTATCCATTTTTTAAAGTTAATATAAAAAGCTACGTTAAAGAGCTACTTTTAAAGCTACGTATTTAATATAATTATAAAATACATAAATAAATAAAAATAATAATGCTTAATCAATTAATCAGAATTTATTAATTAGATAATAAATAATTCTAAATAATTGTTATAAGATTCTATAACTTATATAAAGCTAAAATAAAAAATTGGAATTTAAAATAAAAGTCAATTTTTAAGAATTTATTATTTTTAATCTCTATACAAGAAATTATTACAACATGCAAAACAGCCACTCAGCTGTTTTGTCTGCTCACAGTAAAACTTATTTTATGTCAACAAAATCTTAATCCGGATACAGAATATTGAAATTAGAATATGTGCAAAGCCATGTAATTAGCGTTTTCTTGAAGTGCACTCTGTTTGATATGTTGACGATATTCTCTGGAAATTTGTTCCAAAGCCTCGCGCTCGATGAGAAAGGCGATATATGGTTCCTGCAAATGGGCCCGCAATTCAAGAAACTATAATTTATGTACGCAGTTCACAACCGGGGACGAATAGTCGGAATGGCGAAGTTGGCCCGCTCTTTTCGGGACCCTCGATCTTGTTGGCTCTCCGATCATTTCCACCATCTTCCTCAGGGGATGCGGAAGGCCTAAGCCCATCTAATCTTCGCGATCTAGTCGGTAATTCGAGTGGCGCAGCAGGGCACAGACTATTGAACTCACTCTGTGAGCTTATCCGCATCGTCCTTACTGGCAACGTAGCAATTTCGATTAAACCTATTTTATTCGGAGCCAGGCTTTTAGCATTTAAGAAGAATGATGAAGGAGTCAGACCAATTGCCGTTGGGTGCACATTTCGTCGATTAGCGGCTAAGTTGGCCTGCAGAGTTGCAACCGAGAAGGTGGTTGATCATGACGAAGATCAGATACTCCCAACACAACTGGGCGTTGGCGTTTCTAGGTGTCGAGGCCGCAGTTCACTCAGCGAGATGTTTTGCATTACACGGTCTAATAGAAACATCATCCATGGTTAAATTAGACTTTGAGAATGCCTTTAACTCCATCAGTCGCAATGCCGTCCTTCAATGCATGGAGAGGGATATTCCGGAAATTATAGAATTTGTGGAAATGTGCTACAACGGTCCAAGCACTCTGATTTTCGGAGACAGTTTTATTGAATGATGAGAGGGAGTTCAGCAGGGCGACCCCCTCAAACCTCTTCTGTTCTCGCTAACTTTCAACAGGCTAGCCCACAGCCTTTCCTCATCACTTGTAATGTGGTATCTAGATGACTGCTGTATAGGTGGAGAACTGTCCACTCTTGCCAACGATATTATTAACATCCGACAACAGGGATATTCTATCGGCTTACACTTACGCGCAGACAAGTGCCAAATCATCACCGCCGACAGCACTGATATCCAACCTCTGATCGAATTAATGCCAGACACTAATGTATGTGATGTATCGTCTGCCGACTTACTCGGCGCGCCCCTTTGCGGCGGAAGTCACCTCGATTCACTCTTGTAATCAGCCATCACACAACTTCGGCAGGTAGGCCAAAAGCTTCCCAAACTAGCGAAGCACGACGCGTTTTTCATATTGCGTCATTGTCTGACGCTACCGAAGGTCAACTTTCAACTACGCTGCGTACCGTGTTTTTCTAGCAGACTAGCGAAGGATTTCGACGAGGAAGTCCGCTGTTCCCTGGTCGAGATCCTAAATCTTCAGCTCTCTGACACGGCCTGGCGTAAAGCCTCATTGCCAGTTAAGTTCGGCGGACTCGGTGTTTTGAGGGCGGAAGAATTATCAATACCGGCCTTCTGCTCGTCTGTCTCGAGCATGTGTGGCTTAACCTCGAATATTCTGCCTGATTATATCGTGGGATGCTCAGGCACCGACGACTTAAGTTATTGGACGGTATTAGATGTTTAGACCTCTACATTTGACCTGCCTGTTCCAACGGATACAACCGTACAAAAACGTTGGACAGTGCCCCTGTTTGAGACCCAGCTCCGCGGCCTGATTGCTTCATGTGACTGTCTTAAAGATCGAGCCCGCTTACTTTCGGCAGCAACCAAATGGTCTGGCGCATTTATGGATGCCTTGCCGATCGCCTCGGTAGGTACAAAAATGGACGACCACTCATTGTGCCTGGCAACAGCCCTACGTCTCGGATTTAAATTTCCACTCCCTTTCAATTGCGAGTACTTGATTATAACCGATGTATCAGAGACACACGGTATCGATTGCTCGAAGACAGTGTCTCGACACAAACGCCACAGTGCAGTCAATGCTCTTATTCGTGGTGATCTGATAGCGGCCGGTGTCGCGTCCCGCCTAGAACCAGTTGGACTCTGCGGAGATGACGGGAAAAGACCGGATGAAGCTTCATTGGTCCCTTGGGAAAGTGGACGCCTACTTGTATGGGACTTTACCTGTCTCAACACACTTGCGGCTAGTAATTTGTTCAACACGGTCTGTGCGCCGGGCGAGGTGGCGAGATTGGCCGAGAATCGGAAGCTGGACAAATACAGGGTCATCGATGCGTTCCAATACACTTATGTCCCATTGGCGATCGAGACAATAGGGGCAGCCGCGCCGATTACGTCCAGCTTCCTGGAATCTCTAGGGAAGAAGCTAATTGCCGCTACAGGCGATCGGAGAGCAGCGAAGTTTCTATCACAGAGATTGAGCTGTGCGGTGCAACGAGGCAACGCGGCCTGTTTGGAGATCGCCCAGGAGATTGCAGAAGATTATCAATCTGATCTTCGTCGTGATTTCCCATTTATAAATAAACTAATTGTAATACTTAAACATTAAATTTTAGCGAATTATTATATAGAACAACTTATTAATTAGAGTAGTGATTGAAAGTGATTTCCGTCTACACGTGGATGACGTTCGGCAAATTTCATCTTCCCAGCTCTGATGCACCGGCCAATCAGACACTAATTCATGCGTCTTTGTTTCTAAACCATTCCGACTGTATGCTAGATCTATGCGTTTTTGTACGAGAGATTTATTGAATTGGCTTATTTACTTGTGATCCATTATTACTGACGGTCGATAAAGTTACTGGTTTATAAATTTACCTTATTCGATTACGGCTATTATTTTGCCAGATTTCGCAATTTTTCATTTTTTGTAATACTTGTGTGATTAATTAAGTTTTTCAATTCGTATAATGATGCAACAGTGTTAAACTAAGTAAGTAAGTAAGTAAGGGTTTTATTAATAACAATATAACTGATAAAAAAACTTAAGAAACAAAAACATGCAAAAGAAAACTTTAAATAGAAGCTGTTCACGACGTGTATTTTGAAATCTTCAACTTATATTCACGGCCTCAGGTCCAGAGAGATCTGAGCCCCTCGGCCACACCAGCGCGCCGCCCTCTGACTGAACCATTCGGAGTCTCTCACACACCTAAGGGTCCAGTCAAGGCGGACTATAGTTGGTAATCTCGAGATGAGGAGCTTGAGAAACCTTAGTCTTTGTTCTGGGGGACGTCCTCGTGAGAAGAAGACTAATCCCGAGATAGCCCAAGTACCCCAGAGGCGCACTTGGGTTATCCCATTCAATGACAGATGCTGCGCCCGTTTCAGAGCCCACCTAGCTTTCTTCAGGATACGTTTAAGTCTATCCAGGTCAGCTTTCGCCGACCAATTCACCGTAACGGTGAACCCCAGATATTTTACTCGACTCGTGAAGATGGGGAGTGGTTGATGCTGCAAAATGGAGGAGAGTGTAGAGAGTGCTAGTCTCTTAAGTTTCTTTTTGGTGGCAGGAACGCCATTAAAGACTACCACCTGTGATTTAGAGGAGTTTAAAATAAGATTGGATGGGGCAACTGGTCTGTTAATCTTAAAAAGAAACGGCTGATGTCAGAGATTACATCTTTGCACCTGCGTCCAGAGAACAAGGCTGTGGTATCATCAGCATATACCACTAGATGTTGATCACGTTTAAAATTCTTGAATAGAACAATGGATGCAGCAAGATATAAGATAGGAGAAAGTGGGGATCCTTGAGGTACACCCGTAATAGGGTAGAACTGACGCGCATCAGGGTCGTCTTCATAGTAGAACCGCTTGGTGTACAGCAATATCTCCACCCTGTTAACAATTCTATCAGGCAACCCGAGGGACCTGAGAGAGAAGATAAGGAAGGGAATGGAGATCCGGTCAAATGCAGCTGAAAAATCAAGAAAAACAGCCACAGCAAGCTGATGACTATTATCCTGACAAAACTAATGCACTTCACCAATTGCTGAATGGACCAAGCGCCCTTTGACAAACCCATGAAAACTCGGTGGGATCAAATTACGCCTACATAAATGAACGCGGATTCTACGCGCAAGCGCTTTTTCGTAGATGGATATGAGGGCGTTTTGAATCGAGATGGGCCGCAGATCTTTAGGACAAGTGATTAATCTCTTTTTAGGTAAAAAAAACTCGACGGCTGATGTTGATTTCCGCTATGTCAGACGGGGAGGCTAATAGCATTGTGATGGCGACCTCTTGTCTCTGACTGTATGTCAAAAGCTGACAGACACGAGTGGTGAGTGGCGCGTGGGATTTGGAGGTGCCCGGGAGTGGTCCCCAGGAGTTAAGGATATCTGTAACAGACAAGTCCCTACTCCTGAAGTCACACCAAGGCGGGATTGGTTGGGGAGATTGAGTGGCTCCATAATTGTGTAAGGAAAGTGACTCCTCTAAAACTTTGTCAAGGCCTATGCTACCAATCCAAACGAAGGCTCTATCCTTCCAGCAAACAAATTTCTCCTTCTTGAATATCTTCCAGAAGGAAGCCTGAGAAGGGTTTTGGTGAGCAATGCTTGCCCTATCCCTGCTCAGCTGGAGCCTATATCTAGAGCTCCAATATTCATTCGAGAGGATATGTCTGGCGGAAACAGAGAGATTGGGAAGGTGCAACATTTTAGCTAGGACCTTGAGCTTTGTTGGAGTAGGATTGTATATTCGACCTTTATAGGTAGTCGAAAGGATCGCGGTAGCTTGCGATGAGAGGTAGGAATTAAATTCGGTCAAACTCTCAATTCCAATTCTGGGGAAGAGTTGGATAGCTGCCTGAAAGAAGGCCACTCTAATAGGATCAAAGTGAAACCTTCTTCTAAGCAACGTATCGTCATCTAGCCGCCAGCGAATTAGGTCATGAGAGGTGGTCTGTTGTTGACGCGACTGCTCGGTGCAAATGGGTTTCAACAACCACATCTTATGTAGCAGTAATATGTCGAGGAGAGAATTTGTTGTAGAGCAATGAAAGATTGGGGAAGGTGGTTTATGAATAAGATAGCCGATCCTTGCTCTTCGGAGTGCTGCATTAATCCAACGACCAGTTCTGTCGTTGAAGTCACCAAGTAACATGTCATAACCGCTCCCCAATATTTGATCCAGAAGGTCACGGTTCTTGTGAATTTCTCCTGGCCGAATATAGACATTGGCTATGCTTATACGCTTACCGTTCTTACAAAGTGATATAGCTAAACAAGATAGGGCTGGACAAGAGTAGTTTAATAGGAGGGATGATCTTAATGAGCTTTTTACTAGGGTTAAAAGACCTTGAGATGAAGAGGAGTGTGGGGGGGGTTATGTAAGGAGTAAAGTGGGTGTATATGTGCTTAGGGATAAATCGAGTAATATCCTGGGGGAGACGGATAGACCGCGTCTCCTGAAGGACTATAACATCTGCATCTCTACCAGATAGAAGGCTAAGGGCGGAAGCACCTCCCGAATTCCACTGAAGGATATTCAGTGAAAAAAGTCCTTGATTACTTCCCATTGCGTAAGTGTTACCGAAGTGGGACGCCCTCCACCTAGTCGCAACTAGAGGCGGAAAGGTCGCCTTTACCGCTTCCCGTCACGACAAATGGAGTCGCTTGCCCACGGGCAATATCTTCATTTCCCTCGTTAGCCATAGCCCAGATCGAATCCTTCCGAGCAAGCTTCAGAGCAGCTATGCTCAGCGCTGACCCGTTTCGTTTCTTAGATTTTGGTGGCTTCTTAATATTGTTAGTCTTCCCAGAAGGAGGAGAACGGAAGGATTCCGCTAATTGACCCACCAATTTTTGGACCAATTTTTCAAGTTGAATCATTGATGCCTGATGCTGCATTTCAATAAGTTTAAGAATTTCTGTATCCGGCATCCTGTCGTCTTTCTTGTTAGACGAGACAGCTTCCACGAAGCTAGTCGGTTTTGCTGTCACACCCCTGTGTCTCTTTTGGTACGCTTTAAAGATTTTACACTTTTTTGACCATGCGGGGTGCTCACCACCGCAGTTTGCGCAAAATGGCTTACTTTCGCACTTCTCAGAATGTATAGCAGTTGTACCACACACGCCGCACTTATGGGGTAGAGAACAGCCAGCAAACCAATGCCCCCACTGATGGCAATTGTTGCAGTGAGGGTACGTTAGTGAGTCGGTTTCGATTATTGAAAATCTCAAATTATACCCCATAAAAGGATTGCATGTCGAAATCGATAGTTGTAGAGCTTCATCAACCGGGGCATTGCAGAACGCCACGGGAATGGGGAAGCCTTTATTCCCTTTTATAAAGCGCACGTTAGAGATTTTGTAATCAGTTTCTAGGGCTGATATATCTTGTTCTGAAATGTATGTGGGCATGTTATTTATCTTTATTGTTGCCAGGATTGGTTTGGAAGCAATTATACCTTGTTCCGAATGCTCTTTTTTAAAGTAGTCGACGTACGACATTGCCAGATCAGGAGTGCAGAATGAGATTTTAATCTCAGATTCATAATATTTAATCGCATTGAACAATATCCTTTTTTAAATCGATCGGCAAAGCCCCTTATAAAAACATTAAACATGTTCTGCCTTTCCAGAGGCACCAAAAGTCTGATAATCACGAGGTTGGATAATTTTGGTACCGGGGGAAGTTCACCCTCCGGAATATATTCAAGAGAACCTAAATCTCCACTTACCTCGTTTATTGCATTGGCAGGAAAATTAGTTTTCATTGAGTTCTTTGAACGCTCCGACATGCTAAATTTACTCATTTTTTGTAGTGTGTGTTAAACTGGCATACATCGATAAAAGATAGCAACATTATACCATTAAACAGTGTTAAACTGGCATACATCAATAAAAGATGGGCCCTGAAACGGGCTCAGCATCTGTCGTTGAATGGGAAAACCCAAGTGCGCCTCTGGGGTACTTGGGCTATCTCGGGATTAGTCTTCTTTTCGAGAGGACGTCCTCCAGAGCAAAGACTAAGGTTTCTCAAGCTCCTCATCTCGCGATTACCGCGCATAGTCCGCCTAGATTGGATTCTTCGGGGGGTGATAGACCCCGGGTGGTTCAGTCGAAGAGCGGCGTGTTGGATGTGCTGGAGGGCTCAGATCCCGCTGGACCTGAGGCCGTGACATCATTATGAAGACTAAATGCTATTATGAATTGTCTTATTTGAACTGCATTTGTTTTTTTTTCTAATGTCTCTTTTCGTTATTTTTTAGTGGTTGTTAGTTATTTAAGAAATTCCTTATCTTATCTTTAATAAAAGATAACAACATTATACCGTTAAATCAGCTAACTGATTTAACGTATTTAATTAATAATTATAAATTATAAAGAATTTATAATTCTTAATAAATGGATAAAGAACTGGATAAAAAATTATTTTGTCATCACTACTTACATTCCAGATTAAGATTCCACTCGCGGAAAGAAGGAACTGTCATCTTGGGCACGTTGGTAGGAAGCGATTTGGCTGTCAATGAAACTGTGAATCAATGCTTCTCCAGAACACTGCCAAACGAATGGTGGATCTATCTAGACAGGATGTGCTGTTTCTGTTGCGATGTAGCTTCAGCATACCAAAAATTTCTCATCCGCTACGCTGCGCTCCTTGCTCTTCCGGCCCGTCATTAAAGCATTACGACGAAATCCGAAAGTCCGCTCTGGCAAACATATTGAATATATATCTGGATGATATATCATGGCGACAAGCAACTTTGCCAATTGTCTTGAGTGGCTTAGGTCGATATCGAATTGAAGTTATATCACTGCTGGCATATTTTCCATCAATCGCAGGCACGTCGGTTCTCGTAAATGCATTAGTGGGACCAAACCTTGAAGCAACCAGCGGAGTGAACTGCTCGGATATCCAAAATAACGTGTGCATATGGGCGGCTGTGTGCGAGGAAGAGTTGCGAACGGAAAAACATAAACAAAAATGTTGGTCTGGTCCAATGCACATGATCGCTAGTAGTTAATTCTTGTTGGAAGCCGATTCTGCTAAATGTCGAGTTAGACTGCTCGGAGCGGTAGGCAGGAACTCTGGAGCTTTCCTGACGGCACGTCCAATCACGGTGTTTTGCACCAGATTGGACGACGTATCCTTCACAATCGCCGTGGCCCTAAGACTCGGCATTAAATTTAGCGATGAATTCACATGTGGATGCGGAAAACCAGCGACGCATTGGGCTTGCACGGTTTGGACTGTCAAAACAGCAAATCTCGGCACACGACACTCCGAGTTAAACCTCATAATTCGAATGGCTTTGTCTTCAGCATGGATACCTTCTCGATTAGAGCCGGTCGGATTGTGTCGCATCGAAGGCAACCGACCATATGGAGGAACTTTGATTCCTTGGAAGGACGGTAAAATACTAATTTGGGACGATACCTGCATAAACCATCTAGCGGCGAGTCACGAAGATAAAACAGTCATTCGAACCGGTGAGGTAGCCGCTTTTACAGAATGCAAGATTAAGGAAAAGTAACATGAGATCGATAATAGGATCTATGCATTCGTTCCAGTACTGTTGAGTCCTTGGGTGTCTTAGGCAATAAAACTTCGTATTTCATCGAAGAGGTCGGAAAGATCATGTCCAAGAGTACAGGTGAAATTCGATCAAAGGCTTTCCTCATGCAGCGGTTCAGCTAGGCAATGCCGCTTGTATACTCGAGTACCTTGGCGATCAATCGGTTACCGATTTTTTTAAGGAAAATTAAATTTTTAATGGCATTGCACTTCTAATAATAATAGTGATTCTAAATCAAAATTTAGAAAAAAAATATTGTAAAATATATATATTTTTTAATTTATAAAAAATATGGTAGGATAATCGAAATTAATACTGGTACAAAACACTATTTCAGTATTAATTCTACAAAAGAATTTTGAGAACACACAAAAGTAATAAATTTTCAGAATATAAGTACGTGCGATTTTAGTACGCTTTATACAAGTCTAGATTTATCAGATATTAAAGACGCATTAGAAAAATTTAAAGACTTATTAAAAATATTAAAAAACGCACCAGAAAATAGTAAAACATATGAATCGACACAATAATATGAAAAATAAATTTAAAATCATTAACGGCACATTTTTATGGATGGATAATAAATAATATACTTTGTATTATAATGAGATACTATCTAATCAAATTTCATCAGAGGAAATACTTCCTTAACACGTACTTGGCCTCACTGCTATGTTGGGTAGAGGAGTTAGGGACCGAAACCTGATAGCATAGCAGTTCCTCCTGATGACCTCTAATTCTTATTCTGATACAACGTCTGTTATTTATTAGTCAATTCATAAAAATGACGTTTATTTTAAATTTCAATTTTTTATTTTAACTCGATTTAAATTATAAAAATCTTAAAACAATTATTTATTTTATTATTTTATTATTAAATTTTGATATAGCATTTTTATGTTTTGTTTATTTTATAATTATATTAAATACGTAGACTCAGTTAGCTGATTTGATTAATAATAAAATAATTATTAATAATTACAAAATTGTATATAATTTATATCTAGTTAAAAATACGAAGAAAAGATCTAAGTGTTCAACTTAATTACAATTTATAATATTTACAAATTAAGATTTTGCGTGGTTTATTAGATCAAAGAGCTGAATTATTATATTTTGTCAGAACTTTCGCCGCGTTACAACTTTCTCAGTGGCTCATCTGAAACAAAAAACCCATTGAACAGTGTCACAAAATTCGAAAAGATACGAAACAAACAATGAAATTACGCCATATTATCGAGTCGAACCAGGCCACTGCTTCCTCTTTATTGTTTAAGATGTTGTCGCAATCCGAACTTGCTATCAGGATCGCCCCCATTAGTTTCCGTGATACTTCGTTATCTGCTATGTACATTACTCTTGCGCTGTACTTTGGTTGCACATTAGGATGTTGTTGTGCATAATGAGTGGCCCATGTGTTACCGGCGTAGGAAGGCGCTGAGGAGTTCCGCGCTACTCTTAAATGTTCCTTAAGCAGTTCAGACACAGGTCGCAGTGTTTTACCTATGTAGCTGACAATCTTGCCTGCATCAGCACATTCGTCGCAAATAATACCACATATCTCGGTACAGGGTCTCTCGAAGCTTTTACCGCATGCAGACTAATCGCACTAGAAAAGAAAACAGGCAGAATTAGACCAATAGGTATATGTGACACATCCCGACGCACTATAAGCAAGGCAATCCTGCATATTATTTCAACTTAAATAGAAGACGTTTGTGATAAAGTGCAACTTGCCGCAGGTCAAAAAAGTGGCATCGACTACGCCGTAAACTCGCTCCATGGCGCTTACCGTGAACATCCTGACATCTGATTGATGGCAATCGACGCCTTTAAGCTTTCAATTCAATTAATTGAGCTGCATCTCTTTACAATATAGAACACGTTTGACCATCCCTTCATTGCGCTTTGCTCAATTTATACCAAACCCCATCACAGCTCAACCTAGGTGGTAGCAGTATATACTCGTTGGAAGGCTTCACTCAAGGTGATCCCTTCGCAATGGCTGGTTTCTCATTAGCATCCCTTCCGCTAATCGACACAATACAACAGTCCGTTCCAAACATAAATCAGAAATGGTATGCCGATGATGCCAACTTCGTCGGTTACCCAGATCAACTAAAAAAAGTTTGGGAAATTCTAGTCAAGGATGGACCGAAATACGGATATCACGTAAACGCGTTAAAATCTCAGATACTCTCACACAGTCCACTATGTCAAAACAATTTGCCATCTCCACAAATCCGTCAAAGATCAGGCGGATTGTCAATTCTTGGTTCACCTGTAGGTTCACTTGAGTATGAACAAAAAGCAATCACCCAACATCTAAAAAATTGGAACTTCCTCGTCACTCGCCTGACATCAGTCGCCAAGATAGATCCGCAAGTCGCTTTTACAGGACTTACCCGGGCCATTCAAGCAAAGTGGACCCGCGTACTACGAACTTGTCAATGCCAACCCGTATGGCTAGCAGAATTGTCGGAAGCAATAAAATCAAGCCTTATACCAGAGATAACAAGAAACACGTGCGTCGATGAATGGTATACAATTCTGACTTCTCCGCTTAAGCTAGGCGGCATTGGAGTATTTGACCCGTCTTTCATGGCACACCTGGACTACGAAGCGTCTATACAAATTTGTTCTACGTATGACAGCAATCCAGGCAGAAACGCCCTACGTGATAGACAGAGAATCATGTTCAAGCGGATTTCAGCCCGCCGGGTAATGGCTTTCCGAGAGCGCATCACTCAATCACCCATTTATCATAACCCGGCACTTAAAAACATTCTAGCACACGCATCAAGAGACGGTGCGTGAGCCTGGTTAAGGTGCGGTTACGGTGCGTGTGCCTTGTCTCTTGATGCGTGTGCACACGCATCAAGAGACGGTGCGTCTGTCTGGTTAAGCGCCCTGTCTTTAAAAAACGAAAACTTCCACTTAACCTCTAACGAATTCACCAATGTCATTTCAACGCGATATGGTTTAATGCCAAACAACCTGGTCGGTAAACACAGCCCATATGGAGCTGAATTAGAGGTAGGACATGACCTCTCATGCAGAAAAGGTGGCCTCCCAACCATCAGGCACAATGCGTTACGTGACAAAATTGCTCATGAACTAACCAGTGTGTGTCACTGCGTGGAAATCGAACCACAATTATCCCCAGTTCCTGACAACCTTACATTTGACGCGTCAAACACTTTAAGAGAATATGGAGCAAGGCTAAACGCGGTAGGAACAGGACTCTACGGCACACGATATGAGCGGACATTCTTGGATGTCAGTGTCTTTTCCATGTTTGCTCAATTGTTTTCTAACCGAGCCCTCTCGTCTTCGTTCGAGTACAACGATAACAGGAAGATTTCTAAATACGAAGAAAGAGTGATAATAGTCGAAAAGGTTCGTTTGTACCATTTATCCTATCATCGTCAGGTGGACTAGGAGATCGCGCTCGATCTTAAATAAAACAAATCGTTACTGCAAAATCAAGACTGAGCCTCACTAGCTACGCCGACATAATATCAAACCTTAAAAGCAGTTTGTCGTTTGAAGTGGCCCGTACTTCATCCGCGTGCCTCCAAGCCCCGAGAAGTTCGAGGGAACGCGCAGACTAACATTTAATAAGTTTAAATTTTATTTAACATTCAAAGATTTTCAAAATTGATTGTTTTTCGAAAAAAAATATTTTTATTATTTTAAATAGATTTAAAAAAATTTTAATTATAACTGATTTATTTCAAAAATTACATTCAAGGAATCCCGCAAATGGGCTCATTTAAAACAAACAAAAATAAAATAAGTATTCATTTGATGTAATCACCGTCTCCGTATTGGAATGTTGCCAGAATGGCACAGGATCTTTGATATTGATGCTCTTAAGCAAGCCGATATCATTATATCCGAAGATATGCCGATTGATGTGCGCAAAGCGCTTATCTCATCACTATAGTCTGTTCCTTTTTTATCTGCTATTTTTTTAGTTAAGTTCTTCAGCAAAGCAGACGCTGCCGGTCCAATAGCGCCGTTGGTCGGAACTACGAAAGAAGAAAAGGATGCATTTTCAATATCAATAATTCGTTCTTCGTATTTCGCTCGCTTTCTGCTTTCGTGATATGCAAATGCAGCGGATGGTGACTTAATATTATAGGATGGTGCAAGATTATTGATGATACAAACGTCAATGAACGTTCGCTCCATCCTAGTTCTAAAACGTCCATTGCACACAATATCTGCTCGAGCTTCAGGTGTGCAAGTTGTCGTACTGGTCAAAAAGTTGTAGCATTCAGGTACTGCTGACAGACACGGTTCCAAGGCAACACAGCTACATGCAGTGGACAAATATCTAGATAGTGTATCTCGTATCTCGTTATGTCTAATTATTATCAAGGGACCCCTACGACACAATAACGCATGACAGCAAGACATCTCTAATCCACAGATGCATATACCGGATATGTCGTTTGGAGCACATCCATACCGTGCCGCGACGGCATCTTGAAATTCATGATGTGACAGGTGGAATGATTGAAACGATAGTGGACGGATTGTTAACCAGCTGGATGCGCCCTTCAAACTAGCGTACTGTAAAATATTTTCCACATCCTCGAATAATCTGACGATTAAATCAGCTAACTGAGTCTACGTATTTAATATAATTATAAAATAAACAAAACATAATAATGCTAGTCAAAATTTAATAATCAAATAATAAAATTAATAATTGCTCTCAGATTTTCTATAATTTAAATCAAGTTAAAAAAATAAAATTTAAAATAAACGTCATTTTTATGAATTGACTAATAAATAACAGACGTTGTATCAGAATAAGAATTAGAGGTCATCAGGAGGAACTGCTATGCTATCAGGTTTCGGCCCCTAACTCCTCTACCCAACATAGCAGCGGGGCCAAATACATGCTAATGATGTATTTCCTCTGAAATAACTATCTAGTATCTTATTCTAATGCAAAGTATATTATTTATTATCCATCCATAAAAATTTGCCACTTAAGAGTTTAAATTTATTCTTTATATTATTGTGTTGATTTATATATTTTACTATTTTCTGCTTGATGTTATTTTTATAGTAACCTAGTTTAAAATATGTATCTATTAAATTATTTAAATGATTTTTAAGAAAGCCAATATCATTACATATTGTTGCAATTCTTAAAATTTCATTATTTAATGTATTATATTTTATATTATATGGTATGCATGAATGCTCATGCAAAAATATGTTTCTTGTAAATTTAAATATGTCATCTTTACGATATAAATTAATAGTAGTTTTAGTTAATGTTAATTTAATGTTCATATCTAGATATACACCTTCTTTATCATTAATATTGGTTTTGTTAAGAATAAGGCTTTCTGGATAAATGTGCTCACTAATTGAATAAAAATTATTAGAATTAAATACACATATATCATCAATGTATCGAAACATATATTTCATATATTTATATTGTTTAGATTTAGTTTTTACACAGTTATGAACAAATTCATATTCTATAAAGCTTAAAAACAAGTCAGCTATAATTGGGCTACTATTACCACCCATTGGAACACCTTTTACTTGTCTAAATATAGATGTCCCTACTTTTAAATAATTTTGATTTATCAAAATATTTAAGGATTCTATTAATTCAATTTTATCCATATATTTATATTTACTTGATGGTTTAATTTTTGTTAGATAGGCGTTATAATTATTATAACATATATATGTATATCTTTTTCCGAATATAAGGTTAATTAAATTACTAAAGCTTCTTTTAAATCTACTAAATCTAGATTTGTATAAAGCCTATTAAAATCGTATGTATTTATATTTTGAAAATTTATTCCTTTTGTCTGTTCTAAAAATTCTTTTGCAGAATTAATACTGAAATAGTGTTTTATACCAATATTAATTTCGATTACCTTACAATATTTTTTGAAGTGTGCTTTAATTACTTTAAGTATTTTATTCATATAGACAGAAAGCGGTTTTAATGTACATTTAAACGCACTACATATGAACCTAGGTTTTATTGGATTTTTATGTAATTTTGGATTCCAATATAATATAGGTATAGTTTTATTATCTAATTCAACCTTTATACCCTTTTTATCCATTATAGAACAGTGACTTGTAATAATTGTTTCTAAACTCAACTCACTACGTTCATATGTTGGATTTACATTTAAAATCATTAGAATTAACCTCTTTCATTAGTATATCATAATAATAGCTTTTTGCATATGAAGACAAAGTTATTACTAGCTTTATCAATAGTTGTTATTATATAGTTATCCTTTAATTTAGTAAGTTATTTATACATATCTTTATTAATTTTATCTTTCATTTTATAATTGTTTGTTATTTTCATTTTATTTTTAATTTTATCAAATATATAATCTTTCCAAATTTTTATCTTAGATATATTCGAGCTTTCACTATTAATCAGCTTACTAAAGTAATCATTTAAGTTATTATATAACGAACTGTAAATTTTATTTTTGTCGTTGTTGTTATTTAATCTATATTTATACCCTTTCGATAGCAGCTTTCTTAATTCACAATTTTCAATTAATTCTAGATTATGGGTACATATATGTTCATTTATTTTATCAAAACTAAGACTTTTACAATTGCATTCTGTTTCCATTATGTTTCTAATATTATCGTTACATATTGATTTTAATTCTTTATTATATTAATTTTATGTTCATATCTAGATATACACCTTTTTTATCATCAATATTGATTTTGCTAAGAATAAGGCTTTCTGGACAATTTCTAAAAAAATTATCCTGACGATGTCCACAATTAGTGGAAGAAATATTGATAACAAAATCTTAAACATTTTTAACGTTTTTGGCTGGGTTTGGCCCTAAAACCATATATTTATATTTACTTGATGGTTTAATTTTTGTTAGATAGGCGTTATAATTATTATAACATATATATGTATATCTTTTTCCGAATATAAGATTAATTAATTTTACTAAAGCTTCTTTAATATCTACTAAATCTAGATTTGTATAAAGCGTACTAAAATCGTATGTATTTATATTTTGAAAATTTATTCCTTTTGTCTGTTCTAAAAATTCTTTTGCAGAATTAATACTGAAATAGTGTTTTATACCAATATTAATTTCGATTACCTTACAATATTTTTTGAAGTGTGCTTTAATTACTTTAAGTATTTTATTCATATAGACAGAAAGCGGTTTTAATGTACATTTAAACGCACCACATATGAACCTAGGTTTTATTGGATTTGTATGTAATTTTGGATTCCAATATAATTTAGGTATAGTTTTATTGTCTTATTCAACCTTTATACCCTTTTTATCCATTATAGAACAGTGACTTGTAATAATTGTTTCAAAACTCAACTCACTACCTTCATGTGTTGGATTTACATTTAAATCATTAGAATTAACCTCTTTCGTTAGTATATCATAATAAAGCTTTTTTGCATATGAAGACAAAGTTATTACTTGCTTTATCAATAGTTGTTATCATATAATTATCCTTTAATTTAGTAAGTTCTTTATACATATCTTTATTAATTTTATCTTTCCTTTTGTAATTGTTTGTTATTTTCCTTTTATTTTTAATTTTATCAAATATATAATCTTTCCAAATGTTTATTTTAGATATATTCGAGCTTTCACTATTAATCAGCTTACTAAAGTAATCATTTAAATTATTATATAACGAATTGTAAATTTGTAAATTTACAACAAAATTGTAAATTTTATTTACAATTTTAAAATAAAATTGTAAATTTTGTTTTTGTCGTTGTTATTAATCTATATTTATACCCTTTTGATAGCAGCTTTCTTAATTCACAATTTTCAATTAATTCTAGATTATGGGTACATATACGTTCATTTGTTTTATCAAAACTAAGACTTTTACAATTGCATTCTGTTTCCATTATGTTTCTAATATTATCGTTACATATTGATTTTAATTCTTTATTACAATTACAAATTGTTCGTCCTAATGGTGGTAGGAGTTTATACCTTATTTTAGGAATATATTTATAACATTTATTGTACGATTATAGTATTTTGTATTACAATAACTGTCTATTATACAACTTAGCCTATCATAGTCGTTAATAAATTTTTGATTTATTGAACTTATGATATCTTTAGAAAAACTTCTTATATTTACATAAAGATCTGTTAGCTTATTATCTCTTAAAAGTTGTTTTAGCATTTCTAATTGTTCATTTATATACATTTCTTTTTTAATATTTTTAAGTCTATTTTTCTTATTCCTTTTATCACCATGACTTCTTGGTTTGCGTTTAACCGGATTATTATAATATAGTTGTTTATTATGTATTATACTACTTCTGCCAATTCCTTGTACCACGTCATTCAATCTTAATTGGTACATTGAATTAAGCGTTTTAATCCAAAAAACTATTTTGCTAATAGTTTTTGATTTAATATTGATATGTTTTCTCGAAAATATGTTCTAAAATAAATAATTTACAGTTTTTAATATCATGTAAAATGGATACTATTTTATCACAAAAATGGATACATATGCAACGATCATGTCATTGCTCGATTGAGTGGTTTGAGGCGCTGGCACAATCGATAAGATCGATGATAACTGAATTAACTGGAATTGACATTAAAACAAGTGAAGTTCTATAGAGGGTGTTTAACATGACTTTGAGAGATGGTGGTATCGGCGTTAAAGACCCTATGCGTTCAGTAGACCAAGAATATAACGCTTCACGTATGGTGTGCGAGCCATGTTTAGGAGACGTTACCGGTTAACCGTTTAAAAGCGGAAAGGATGAATCGCAATGACATTATAAATCAGGTCGACCCTACTCTCAAGAATGCCATCGAGCACGCATCAGTATCTGGATCATCTTTGTGGTTGTCAACATACCCAACAAACAGTTATTCTTCCAGAATAAGTAATACAGTCTTTCAAGATGCACTAGCCACCAGATACGGATTTCTCCATCCCTCATCACCGAAATACTGTCAATGTAAAGAACAAAACTCGATATCACACACTTTCTCGTGCCCTTTAGGCGACTTGCCATCAATGAGACACGATGCCGTCCGTGATTTTCTAGCGAATAGATTATCCGAATGTTGTCGTAACGTAGCAATCGAGCCAAAACTATCCCCTCTGCATGATGAAATATGCTTCCAAAATTACGGTACAACTATTGATCGTGAAGCGAGACTTGACATATCATGTTCCGGAATCTTTGGAAACAGAACGGAGTGTACTTTCCTTGATATCTGCGTGTTCAACGCATACGCTCCCTCTAACTCCAGTAAGAGTATCGGACCATGCTTCGAATATCATGAACTAAGGAAGAAAAGGAAGTATCTTGAGAGAGTAAATAGCATAGAGCATGCGTCATTTATTCCCGTAGTATTTTCGATGCTCGGTGGGGCGGGTACGGAAGCGGCAAATCTGTTAAAGAGAATCGCGGGCTCCATGGCAAGGAGTCATAACAGCTCATACAACGATGAAATAAGCAGATTACGTAGTGGCATCAGCATTATCCTTGCAAAGATGACTTCTCGATGTGTCCGTGGAGCTCGATCAGCTATAAATCGTCCTCAAAGAGATTTATGTTTAATCAATGAAGAATAATTTAGTGACTTTTTGAATATTAAAACTGGCTTGGTGATGTTTTTTTCTTTAAAATTGTAAATTAAGGCCCATTTGCGGGAACCTATATTAATGTAATAATATTTATAATAAAAAAATTAAAAAAATATGAAGAAAATTATGCCACTGATAGGAAAACTAAAACAAGTAGCTTCAAACGCTAAACACTGTTGGTACGCCGATGATGGAGCGTGCGTGGGCAAACCAAGCGATATAAATAAGGTCTAAAAGAGGACCGAATAGGGCCCGCGTTTGGATTCATAACAAATTCATCAAAATGTACTGTGTTGACAGGCAAAACCTGTAATATTGATTGTCTGGATGAACTCGCGGATGATGGTGTAGATATTCGATGCGATGGAATCAAATACCTTGGGAGCATGATTGGGCTCGAACAATATGTTGAAACCGAGATAATCAACAAAGTAACGAATTGGTCAGGTCAAATAGAAAAGCTGAAACAGATTGCCGAAAGAGACGCCTTCGCCGGATACACTTTGCTAATCAAAGCTTTGCTACACAAATTTTCATACATTCTTAGAACATGTGAAGTAGCAGATTGTCTTCTAATACCTTTGAAGAATGCGATACTTCATAATCTTTTGCCGGGAATGCTGGGAATCAACAGCCTCGACGATGAGTCAAGTAGAATAGTAGCTTTACCATGCAGATATGGAGGACTTGGTATAGTCGACTATACTCAAGAATGCTATAATGAATACGAGAAATCACGCATGATGTATAGGGCTAGTGTAGATAGAGACCACTCAGAAGTTTCCCTAGTAACGACTCAGCATAATGTAGTCAAGCAGATAAGAGAAATGAACATAATAAAGTTTAACAGAATGGTGACGGAGATTACTAGTAACTCTAAAAATGATTTAAAGACAATTTTATAGAATGCCAGCATGAAAGGTGCCTACTCGTGGTTAACAGCAGGGTTTGTTGAGGGTTTGTTCATATCCTCCTCAGAATTCCACGACGCGATTTCAATAAGATACGACTGGAAACAGAATCGCTATTTGGGTGAGTGTGCGTGTGGAGTGTCTCTAACAACAATACAGCACTTTCATGCAAGACAGGCTGTTTCAACTTCATTCGCTAATGAGATGGAAACCGAATCGCTATTTGGGTGAGTGTGCGTGTGGAGTGTCTCTAACAACAATACACGCACTTTCATGCAAGACAGGCTGTTTCAACTTCATTCGCTAATGAGATTGCTAGATCACTCAAGGAAACCTGTCGACTCGTATGTACAGAACCAGTATTGCTCCAGGTTCCAGACATAATCATTTTTGAATCTTAAGCCACATCACAAGACAGAGGCAAGATCAGATATAAGATGTACTAGCCTCTTCGGGAATCTGACGGAGCGGTCCTTTATGGACGTATGCGTTTTCAACAACCTAGCGCCGTCTTATTCCTTGGATACAATGAAGGATCCCTTCAAGTACCAAGAAAATCGAAAGCAGGCAAAATATACAGAGCCGATTGCGAAAATAGAAAATGCTTCGTTTCACCCGTTGATTTTCTCAACTGTTGGTGGTATTGGAAAGATAGCGGACTCGATACTTAAGCGCATATTTTCACTTAAAGCGAGCAACAACAACATTTCATATCCCGATTTGATCCGTCAAGAAAGAGCCAGGATTTCACTCCTTTTTATAAAATCCACATCGATGGCTATGCGAAACAGGTATCATGAACCAGAAACTCTAATTCACGATAAGGACGCACCAATCTATGTCGACTTGTACGATCAACTCCCATTGAACTAAAAAATCAGAATTTGAATTGACACTTTGGACCCATTAGAGGGTAACCTTTAAGCTGTCTTTTTTTGAATAATTTATTGTGGCGCGCCCAGCGCGCCACCCATGTCAGATGCGCCACCTTAAAAAAATAAATAAAAAGGGGGTAAAATTATATTTTTTTAATTCTAGAAAGATTAATCGTTTCTTCTTTTTTATCAATCTTAACTTTGACATAGTTATTTGACAAAACTTCAAGAACCTCGGCATTTGTATTGAAAAAAGAGGAGAGTTTAGCTTTTTTTGTCTTCTGATTATTATCGAAATCCAAGGCAATCAATACTCTATCACCGACATTTATGTCATATTTTGACTTATGTACAAGTGAATGCCTGTCCATTCTTTCTAAATATTTAGTGCAAATAGAAGAAACGGCATTTTTATTATCTAATGCATCTGATGAATTTTCATCAAGATCTTTTGCTTGGTTTTCAACTTTTGGTTCAATGGAAGCTATTTCTGTATCTTCGTCGCTGGCTGAAACAGTGTTGAACCCTGGAAGCTGGAGCAAAAGACGAAAGGGGATTTCTTTGTTGCTTAATGTTTTGCAATATTATAATTATAAACCGTTTTTTAGTTGTTTAAGCCATTCTTTTGAATTTGTTACAGTATGAACAGAATTTTCGATGGAATCATTTCTTTGGCTTTCCTCTTCTTCAAAGATATATTTCTGCAAGTATCTTGTCAAGGTTTGATTAAACCTTTCAATATGTCCTTGAGATTGTGGATGGAGGGGTCTTGAGTGTTTGTAGGTGATTTTAAAATCACTTACAAGTTTGTCAATTTCCTTGTTGAGAAACTCCTTTCCATTATCACACTGAAGAATTTGTGGAGGTCCTGTAAAAGTCGTAAAAAGTGTTTCTAGATTTTCTGCAACCTCCTTTCTCGTCTTAGTATACAAAGGATACACCCAAGCAAACTTAGAATAAACATCTATAACAGTAAGCATCCAAGCAAACCCATTATTAGAATGTTTATACTGTCTCATATCAACCAAATCAATTTGTAATCTTTCTAAAGGTCGTTTGGCTGTTATATGAACAGCCTTTTCTTTTGTCTTTAAAGGCTGTGATTGAGAACAGTCACACATTCCTCAACCACCTTTCTAAGAATAGTTCGAGGTATTCTAAAGAAAAGTTCATTACAGAGGTCTTCAAACCTATTCATTCCATAGTGCTTATCTTTATGAATTTTTTTTGCTTCGAGTACCATAATATCAGTTTGATCTTTATGGAATGCTCGCTTATGTAATCCTTCATGTTCATCCTTCAAGTAAATATAACCGTTTATAATGATAAAATTTTCGCTTTTCTTTTTTAACCGTTTTTTGATGTCTTTTGAAAGATACACTTGGCTCGTTTTTCCTTCTAAAAGTAATTTGATGTTCTTATACTCTTGTTAATTCGCAATTACTGATACCATAGGGGGATCTGTAAAAAAATATATATTTATCAGATTATAATTTTATATAACATTTATTATTTTGTCATAGATGCTTAGTTTAATGGTCATGCTTTTATCTCGAGTTTGACATTCACGGGTTCAATTCTTCAAGAGGAACATTTTTCTATGAAAAATTACTCACCCGGTTAAAATCATAAAAATCCATAGGGTGGCGCATCTGGCATGGGTGGCGCGCTGGGCGCGCCACATTTATTATAATTAAAAAAATATGAAGAAAATTTATAAGTGTTCTAGCAAATTACACAAATTACAATCTAATATACATACAATTAAGATCAACCATCGTGGATTAAAGCAAAGTGTAGAGTGCAGCCATCAAAATTACAATTATTAATACAATCGTACTACTAGTTAAATTTAGTCAGATTAAACCATCTTGATATTTAACTGCATACACTAATTACAATTACAATGCCTCGAGGGAAACCTTCGACGCAAATTCTTTGTTGCACGTGCAATGGACCTGCCGCAAAATGCAAGGGCTGTCGATGTGCGAAGAATCGTACTACATGCACCAACTGCAGAGCCAACGACTGTGGTAATCGTTCCCAAGTATCACGTAGCCAGTCTCAAGTACCGAACACCGAAGTTAATGCCGAAAAACATGAGGACAAGTTTCTTAGCACGCAAAAAAAATCGAACACCTTACCGACTCGCTCGACAATATATGAAGTGGTTTGTCAATGGAGACCCAACCACTTCTGTCTGCCCCTGTGTAACGCTAGTAATCAGTTCGTAAGGATCTTGGCAGGTTTTTACTCGAAAGCAGCAAATTCGGAGCATTTGGATGCCCTAAAAGACGCTACTGTATTCTCACAACTAATCCTTCAAAAAATACGAACAAGAAAGATCTCAGCGATTCGGAAAACGATTGAACGTCGACTGAAACTTTGGTTCGGAATCCAAAGTGGATGAATTATTTGAAGAGGCAATGTATTTGCAACAAAACGTAATCTCAAATAGTCCACCACTGAATGCTGTAGATTGGAAAAGAAGCTACATAAATTTGATGACTGCAGGTAAACTCGCGGCAGGATCTGCTACATTGTCAGGGGAACTGGTGGCCGGTCTGCTGTCTCATAGCGACATCGTAGATGGTAAATCGGTAAAGCAATTATTACAGGAATTACATCCAAAGGCCGATCCAATTAATGAAGAAGCCCTACTAACAGTTCCAATCACAACAAGTAATCACCCGGTTTGTTTTTTAGAGATCAGCGAAGATCACATTATCAATGCTTGTCGACGAACTCATGGAATTGCAACCATTATCAATGCTCATCGACCCAACCTTCGGGGGTCGATGCACAATCCTGGCGAAGATTCCTTACATGTTTTGGAGCAGACTCTCGCAATTTGGCACGTTCCCTCGCTGACCTAGCCATCAGTATTGTGAGTAAAAATTTACCTATGGGCTCACTAGACGCGTTTACTGGGTGTAGACCCGTCGCAATTCGGAAAAAAGCAGGTGGAATTAGACCGATAGGAATTTGTGAAGTCTCGAGACGAATCATCTGCCGCACGGCTGCGCGAGCATTACGAGACGCCTATTTTATAAACAGTGATCAATACCTGCTTGCAGTCGACGCTTCTAACGCATTTAACACCATCAATCGAGCTACCGTACTCCATAAAATCAATTATACTAGTCCAGCGCGTACGGTAGTCCTGCAGAATGTTTATAAATCACCAGCAATGCTCTATTTAGGTGGAGATACAATAGTCTCGATGAAGGGATTTACTCAGGGAGATCCCTTGGCAATGCCTGCGTATGCTATGTCCACTCTACCACTCATCGATTACATCCAGCGAAATGTTCCTCGAATTGTTCAAAGGTGATACGTTGATGACTCGAACTTTGTCGGCAGCAGTGAAGAAATCCAAAAGGTCTGGGATATTCCCACAAACAAGGGTCCCCTTTATGGATACCATGTGAATGCCTCCAAAACAAAGATGCTATCTCACAAACGGATCGATATGCCTTCATCAATGGCTGGAGTATCGAATTACACTACCGGGTTGATAACACTTGGAGTGCCCATTGGCACTGAAATATTCGTTTCTGAGCACATTACCGAAAGATGTAACGCATGGATATCTGTCGTCGATCGACTAAAGGAGGTAGCCCTAATTGATCCACACGTTGCATTCACTGGTTTGGTTCATTCAGTGTAGTTCAGATGGACACATAACCTCCGGCTGATTGAGTGCAGACCAGAAAGCTTGTTGGATCTGCACAATGCGATCTTTCAGTCACTCGTACCAGTCCTTACTAAATTTCCGCTCGACGCGAAGTGGATCACAATTATTTCTTCGCCGCTAAAGCTAGGAGGCCTTGGTATCTTTGATCCCTGCTTTAACAATCAAGTTGAGTTCCAGGGATCTTTAGAAATGTGTAGAGCGTTTGATTGCGCTGACAGCGCTGAGCAACTTTATGAACTGCAAAATTCGATCTCAGCAGGTATATCTAATAAAAGAAAAATCATATTTAATGAGAGGCTTACATCGATTACTAAGTCCCTGGAGCCCGGAATTGCCAATTCCATATCACATGCTGCAACTAACGGAGCGTCCTCCTGGCTCAGCTCACTGCCACTTAAGACGGAGAGGTTTCAACTCAGTCCTTTGGAATTCATCTATGCTCTACGCTGCCGATATGGATGGTCAACCCTGACCGAAGAACGACAATGCGTCTGTGGAGAGTTAATGGGTGTTGGTCATGCACTCTATTGCACCAGAGGAGGCTTACCGACAATCAGACATAACGCAATCAGGGACATAATTGCCCAACAATTAACAGAAGTATGTCACGGTGTGGGAATCGAACCTCGTCTTTCTCAAATCCCCGACTCTATGTCCTTTCAATCTTCTTGCACCACAAGAGATGTACAAGCAAGACTAGATATTGTATGTTCTGGATTGCATGCGAAACGAAATGAGCGGACGTTCTGTGACGTCACGATTTTTTCAACACTTGCTCAATCTTACGCAAATCGTAGTGCCCGTTCCGCCTTCGAGTTCAACGAAAAACGCAAGATTTCAAAATACGGGGAGCGAATCGAACTGGTAGAGCATGGTAGTTTTATGCCCCTTGTTTTTTCCACATCAGCGGGCATGGGTGCAAGTACAGTATCGCTGTTGCGGTCAATCACTCGCAAGAAATCCGAGGCACATCCACAGTATTACGCGGATAATCTCATTCGCTTGAAGAGACGTATTGCCTTCTCAATCATGCGTTCATGCTCGGCCTCGCTTCGGGCTCCAAGATCTAACCGTTCATTTTCGGCAACACCGTTTACGGAAGCATGACATTTAAACTCTTCGATTTTGTAATAATAAATTTTCTTTCTTTAAAAAAATAATAGGGCGTTTGTAAGCGGAAGAGTATCAGTACTTCATGGACGAAGATGTTAGTGTGATGGATTCGGGAATCAAAGTTCTTGGAAGTTTCAACGGCAACGATGATTATGTTGAGCAATGCATGAAAAAGAAGGTTGATTCGTGGCGAGAGCAGATAAGATTGATGAGTGATGTGGCGGAGGGCGATGGATTTGTAGCATATACGCTATTGATGCAGGCGATTCAGTTTCAATGAAACTTAAGTTTCAATGAAACTGAATTTCAATTTGAGAAACTAGCTGATGAAATAAACTATAACCTTCTACCAAAAATTATTGGCATCAATAACATTTATCATACTCTAAGAAAGATCATTCAATTACCTGCACGAGATGGAGGGCTAGGCATCCGAGATCCTACACAAGATTTCTTAGAAGAATACGAATACTCTAGGACCATATCAATGTCGAATTTGCTGGAACAAGATCCTGAAGAATTAAAGGCGACCCAACAAATAATTGTACAGGACATAAGAGAAAAGAAGCGATTATTACGTGAAACTCAAATGAGCAGCATATTGAGCGTTTTATCGGAAAGATGGAGAAATATAGTGGAACATGCTGCATACAAAGGATCATATACATGGCTAACAACCAGACCGCAAATTTCCAATGGATTCTACTTGAACAATCAGCAGTTTAGAGACTCTATCTCTATACGATACGGTTTAGCTCAAGATAACTCTTGCGGTATATGTTCGTGTGGGTCAGAATTAAGTTTAGAACATTCGCTATCGTGTAAAGTCGGTGGAGGGACAATTTTATAGGCAAACGCTATTAGGGACACAATAGTATATGTTCTAAGTGAGGCATTCAACAAGGTTGATACTGAACTAGAGTTGCAACCTGTTGGTGAGAAGATAAAGTTTCAATCAAGTTCTACAACATGTGACAGGTCAGCACGTATGGACATAGTATGTATGGACTTCGAGGAAAGTGTAGCGGAGCGATCGTACATCGACGTGTGTGTTTAATCACTTGGCTCCGTCATACGTTCATTCGAAGGCCGAATGTTCATTCGAATATCATGCCAACCGCAAAAGAGCAAAAATGCAGAACGAATTCACGTAGTCGAATCCGAGGAATTTATACCTGCCATAATTTCAACAGCATCAGGAACAGGAAAGGAATTGGATAAATTATTACGTAAAGCTGCACGAAAAATCGCAAATAAGCGACAACAAATATATTCTGAATGTATCAGCAACATCAGAAAACGAATTTGTTTCGCCATTCAAAAAGCAATGGGGATGACTTCTCGAATGGCACGCAGATCTAAGCCTGTTTATAAATTAAACAGCTAAATTTTACCAAATGTTTTTATGTGCATTGTGTTCTGTTTCTGCAAAAAAATTATTTCATTTAAAAAAATTATTATTTGAAACGGAATGAGACGTTCTGGGGGGGAATAATTATTTTTGTATCTAAATGCCATTCCCAGAAAAAAGAAATTGAATATTTCTTCGATATTTCGTTCGCTAACCGCGGACATTATCAAGAAGTATCTGAAACAATAAAACAAGTTAAGTTACAATGTATGAAAAACAAAATCATTTTGGACATTCAAATTTGGTTCGAGGATCTTTATAGCGACAGCCTCCATAACTAATCGGCGTTTTAAGTTAGGCTCGGAAATCAAAACTGACACGTTGTCAAAGTCGATGTCATGCCCAGTTTGATGAGAAATATCGAAGAAATATTCAATTTCTTTTTTTCTGGGAATGGCATTTAGATACAAAAATAATAATAATTATTAAGAAAATTTATAAGTGTTCTAGCAAATTACAATAAAATAACATACACTAATTACAATAAATAACATACATCGACAACCTTACGACAACCTTCGAGCAACGAGTATCGAGCAGCAATCATTGTTCAAACTAATTACAAAAGAAAAATGTCTGATTCTCACTGTTGCCAATGTAATGGTCGAAATGTTGTTTGCAAAAGCTGTTTGTGTGCAAAATCCGGCAAACTCTGTGTCGATTGTCTTCCTGGTAGCAGGTGTTCCAACCGTGCGATTTCTTCTATTGACGCTCCCACATCTGCATACTTGTCTCAGCATACTGCATGTAGCGTAGATAAGCTTGATTCCATTCCGTTAAGTCACGATGATTCTAGTGAGTACGTGTCATTTGAATTGAAATGTGATAGTTTTGGTCGTTCTTTATATACTGTTGTCAAGTCTCCTCGTAGGGTATCTCGAGATTTCTTTCTTCAGTTATTCATCTGCGGAATTTGTGCTGCAAAACGCATTACAACTATAGAACAATCCTTAGAACAGGCGAATGTTGCTATAAGCAATTTCGAGGCTAAGATCGATAAACTAAAATTAGCACAATCCAAGGAAATATCTTCTAACCTTTCTCAAAATCTATCATCTCACAAACCCTCTCCATTTCAGAATCGTAGTTTCGCAAGTGTAGTACGTAGAGAAGTAACGCGTTCTATCCTTGCCACTTCTAATATTAAATCAAGTATCTGCTCCCCGTTGGAAATCATTTACAGTTGCAAAAAATCAGATTTGCGTTCGTCAAATTTTATTATACGCAATCTACAAATACAGCGGATAATGAAGCTAGTGTTAGAGACATTTTATCCGCTGTAGGCATTCAAATAACTGCAAAATTTTCAATTAATGTCCATCGACTTCCAGCCAAAAGAACAGACATTCCTCCGTGGCCTTTAGTTTCAACGGACGAGGTAACGGCCATCAACGTTTTATCAAACTCTTATAAATTGAGAAAAGTTGATCATTTAGGAATGTTTATATCATTCCGGATTTTCCCCCGAATAGCGTGTTGCCAATCAGGTTCTGCGCAAACAGCTACAAAAGAAAAGACTCGCAAACCCAAATAGTAATTACATAATTATAAATTTTCAAATTGTTCGTAGACCGAATAATGGTAGGCACTACACCCGTTAATTCCTCATTAATGGATGGGTCGTCTATATGACTATCCTCTTCTGCAAGAAGTGGTAGTCAGGTTTGTGAGCACCACAAGTCTTTTAGACTGTTACTATTTAATGTGGAAGGTTTGGCGTCTTTGATCGAGCAAGGTATTGAATCCTGGTTCGATACCTTTCACGTTGTGGTACTATTAGAGACCATGTTTACTAATAATTATTCTTTACCTGGTTTTTATACATTTGACAATCCTGCTTTATTGGGCATTCGTGGTCGCCCCGCGGGTGGAATAATTTTAGGTTTAAATAGGGCCTTCAGGGATTGGCAATGTAGGTATTTGCTGAATTCTATACTGCTTGAAACACCTGTCATCACTTTTATTGCATGCTATTTCAAACTCACACTTACCGTTTAAACAAATCCACTAAATCCAATCATCTCAGTCCTCCACTCCTAAAAATCGTTTTCCGACATAGTTCACATGCATCCTTGGTACTTTCCCAACGTTTTAAACTTCTTACCACTTCGTCTACTTGTCGTATCTTTCCTGACCGCTCCCCTTCTGATATTGCCCAGCTCAATTTAGCTCGCATTGAGAAACATCGACGTGAAACAAACGGCGAGTCATCCTTATCTATACGTCAAATCAATGGAAATTTTCACGTTGTACACACAAGGCCAAAAATTCGATGGCGTCCCATCTCTCCCCCTTGTCTTCTTCGCTAGTCAATCTCGCTCCTAAGCATACTTTTCGTCTTAGTCTATTCAACACTCGCTCCATTCTTCATAAAGCTGATATGCTCCTTGATATCTTCGATCAATTATCTATCGATATTCTCTACATTACCGAATCCTGACATTATGACTCCGACGATCTTGTTATTCGTCGTCTATGTCGCTTTGGTTGTTCTTTAGTTGAATCAGCTCGTCCAATTGCCTCTCATACATCTACTGCTTTTAACCATGGCGGTATTGTTGCCATTGCTCGTCACCCAATGTCTTTACGTAAAATTAACGTTAACATCCGTTACACCTCGTTCGAATTACTCATATGCAGATTATCAACTCCTTTCCCTATGGAACGTGTGATTGTATACCGTCTAGGTTCAGTTGCCCCCTCACGTATCTTCTTTAACAACCTTGCAGATCTTATGTCTCACTGTTCATTGTCTTATACTCCTTCTTTTGTTCTCGGTGACTTTAACATTCGTCTTGATCGCCCGGCTGACTCTGACTCTATTACTTTAACTCATCTTTTTTCTGATTTTAACTATAAATTACTTTCAACAAGCCCAACTCATATTCTCGGCGGTGCTCTCGACATCATTGCTGTTCCTAACTGCTTCAATGACTATACTTCCTTGTCAATTACTGATCCCGGTTTGTCCGATCATTTCCTTGTCACTCTTACTCTTACTCGTCCCCATCCTCCTTCTCCGCCTCCACCATTATCCACGCCAAGTCGACCCTGGAAACTTCTCGATATCCCTGTTCTCTGCACAGCCTTACTCAATTCTTAACTCTTTTCACTTCCTCTTATCTCTGCACTGTTTATTCTGAACTTACGTCGATCCTCAATAACCTTCTACCTAGTCGACTTCGACGTTCCCAGCGCTTGCGCCATGCTCCCTGGTTCGATTCTGACTGTAGTCTTTCTAAGCGTCGACTCCGTCACTCTTTTCGTGTGTATAATCGCTTTCTTAAACGTTCTCCCAACTCACTCCCTCCAAATCTCCGTGATTCCTACTTTTCTCTACGCCGTTCACATCTTATTCTTATACGTACTAAACGTACTATCTTTTGGCGAAATCAACTCGAGTCATCTTCCAACTCTAAATCTCATTGGAAAATCTTAAACTCAATTCTTTCACGATCATCTACTTCTTGTAATATAAATCCTGATAAATTCTCTTCTTATCTACAAACTAAGCTATCTAATTTACTTTCCCTACTACCCACAACCCCCTTGTACCCTCGCTTCTCTTTAAATGCTTCATTCCCAGAGCTATTCCACCTTCTTCCCGTTTCGTCTGATGAAGTTTCTTCGGTTCTGCTGTCATTACCTAATAAAACCTCTCCTTCTGACCCAATTCCCACTCACTTGCTTAAAAATATCTGCTCCTCTATCTCACCCTTCCTAACCACATTGTTCAACTCGTCCATCCGTAGCCGTACATTTCCTTCCATCTGGAAATGCGCCACTGTTCGTCCTATCATCAAAAAGCAATCTCTCGACTCCTCACTACCATCTTCGTACCGTCCAATCTCACTTCTCCCAACCCTCTCTAAACTCCTTGAGCGTCTCGTTCTCAAGCAAGTTAATACATATCTCTTTTCCTCTAACTTATTTCCTCCCTTCCAAGCCGCTTTTCGCTCTAATTACTCTACCGAAATTGCCTGTCTTAAAGTTTATAACGACTTACTCATCTCGCGCGATCATAAATTATGTAGTGTCATAGTTTCTCTTGATCTATCGTCTGCTTTTGACATCGTTGATCATTCGATTCTTCTACATCGCCTTCGTCATGAAGGCGATGTAGAAGGTTTCTCTTTACCCACTGTATCATGGTTTTCTTCATATCTATCAAACCGTACATTTCGCGTCTATTCTAACTCTTCTCTCTCCCATCCTTCATCCATCCCGACCGGTGTTCCACAAGGCTCCGTATTAGACCCTATGCTTTTCTCTCTTCTTCTCGGTGACTTATCTTCGATTTCTCATAAATTTAACTTCCATGTTATGCAATATGCTGATGACATTCTCATCTATGCTCACGCACCTGCTTATCGTATTCATAATCTTAGTGTTTCTGTTTCCAGCTGTCTTGTCTCAATTTCCAATCATCTTTCTTCCCTTCGCCTTTCTCTGAATCCTGATAAATCTAAAATTATGTGGATCCTACCTCGACGCTTCGGCGTAGAACCTCCTTCCGTATCATTAAATTCTACAATTCTTCCTATCGTTAATAATCTCGTTTTCATAGGCTTTCATTTCGACAACAGACTTTCACTTAAATCTCTTGTTAGTGATAAAGTACGCTCATCTACCTTGATACTCCGCAATCTCCGTCAAGTGCGTAGATTGATCGATTTCCCTTCTTGTATGACTCTCATATTTTCTCTTTTTTCTCAAGACTTGATTACTGTCTTAGTCTATTTTCCAACTCACCTAAATTCACTCTTCTTCCTTTACAACGCATCATCAACGCTGCCGTCCGAGTTCTCCGTCTTCGTCGTTTTGATCATACATCCCACTATCTTGTTTCTCTTGATTGGCCTACCATTTATTGTCGTGTTCAAATTCGTCTTCTTATCATTGCTTATCGCCTTATAACTTCTCATACCCCTTCATTTCTCAACCTTCCTTTTCTCGACAATTCTCGTACTGTGTATTGTGCTCTGCGTTCCCTTAATTCCCTTCTTTTACATGTCCCAAACTACTCTACCTCTTTTGGCTTCCGCTCCTTCGTTGTGGCTGCTCCTCTCTTGTGGAATCAACTGCCTATTCATATCCGCCAATCAACATCTATGCCGTGCATCAAACGTCAAATCCAATTCCATTTCAACAATTAACTAATTATCTGTGACTTTTGATGTTCTTTTTTTGTTAGTGGTTATGTAAGCGGGAATTTTGCACGCATTTGCCACGGAACTGGCTGTAATATAGGTTCCTTCGTCACCAGTTAACAGATCACGTTTATCGGTTTGATAATTTCATCGACTACTATATTATGTCCAATGTAATTGAGACCTTCACATTTACAAGCCAATGCATGTGTTACATCTAAATCCATACCACATGTGCAAAAGCCAGTTAGGGTTTTAGGGTCCCATGCATATCGCACTGCTATCGCATCTTCAAACTCTTGTGAGTTCAGAAGTCTGTTATCCGTATAAGTTAGTGAAGTAAGCCAAGCCGAGGCTTCTTTGACACTTGCGTTTCTCAATATTGTTCTAAGATCTCGTTCCGAGGAATCAATAATTTTGAGTTGATCCCGCTTTTGTTTAATCTTATTCTGATCATGCGCTTCATTCTGTAATATTTTTTGTTTATTACGTAGTTCATTTCCTCTCAGTCCATCGATGCTTGGTTTGCACATCGAGTACGAAACCCGATATTCATTCTCGCCTTCCGCAGCTGGGTTCATTAATCCCAAACCTCCTAGGAAATATGGTAGATGAATTATTGATTTAGATTCTTCATTCATAGTTTCTATACCAAGTATCCGAGTAATTGTGTTTTGAAATAATTCATTTTCTAGAGGTTTAAACCATTCAATCTTTGTCTCGCATGTTCTCTTCAAGTATGTCCATTGGTGTTGGAAAACTCTATTTTACATAAGATACGCCGCAAAAGTATTCTCCGTAATTAGATCGTCTAGTTTTGATACGTCCGTCTTGAATTCTCTAATTTTTTCCTTCACTTGATGTTTAACATAGTTGTTCGTTCCGATGTAACTGCCTAGGTATTTGACTCCATCTGTTTGGATCTGTAATCCAGTTTCCTCAAAAAGATTTGTATCTCCAATATTTTCCGGTGTAAAAATTACACACTTTTCCAGGTTTACATTGTATCCGTAAGCTGGTCCAAATCGTTTTACTAGCTCCCACACCTTTACTAAATCTTCTGCCTTTCCTACGCAAGCAGCATCATCTGCATACCAACAGTGCTGAGCACTAGGAGAATTTTGTCTCAGCTTTTCGATAATCGGTAAGGACGCGGCAGCAAAGGCTGCCATCGATAGAGGATCTCCTTGAGTGAATCCTTCAGCTGACTTCAAAGAGATCCCACCGACTGTTAACTGTGATGGCTTTGCGTATGTATTATTCAAAATTATACTCAAGGACGGGCAGGTGTACTTCATATTTTCGAGGGTGAGCGATCTATTAACAGAGTTAAAAGCGTTTCTGGCATCCAGCAGAAGGCAATTATCAGGGGAAGCTGAAAAGGAAGATCGAACTATGTGTATGGCGATCTCGGTCCCTCCGCGTTGTCCAGCATATAGCTGTACAGATCCGCATACATTTGTTAAATCATGGCCTATATGTTCGAGTATTGCTCGGCCTATTATCCTGCGTAGCACTTCCCCAATTCCCACCGGCCGGACCCCCGGATTCTTGTTCAGCGGTATGAGTCGACTAACCGTATACGCATCCAATCTACTTGATTCAATGTGCTCTGTGGATATTTTGATGGCGAATTCACTTATCATGCGAGCTATTCTTTTTGAAGTCATGCCAAATGCTGTAAGAAATGATCTCCATCCTTCCAAGTCGACTCCTGATGGACCAGCCGAACCATGTGTTTGCCTTGCAGCTTTTATAATATGTTCATGATCCATGCTGAAAAATCTTATTGAGTGATGTTCAGCACATCTGTCCATTGGAGCAGTCAATTTTAAATTAGTAAGACCTTCAGACGCTGTTGAGTGCATATCTTCCAGGCGCTGCAATACCGTTTTGTTGTTTACTATTTCCTCTGTGTCACTCCACCGCCTGAATCATTCTTGAGCATTCTGGATGCTTTCGCTACACGTCAATTTCCGATAAAATTTATTACCCTCCGGACGGTCGGAGCATGACGTTGTGCACGAGAGTGAAAATCATCCTGTTTCATCTTTTGCAAGTACCGTGCTTTCTTTAATAAATCTCCCAATTGTTGCACCTCCTATAATTTGATATGTCTCATGTTGCGAGGTATTACATAGCAAATTGACGAGATTAGCGCTGGTTTTCCTTGTTTTGACTTTTTTTCTTCCTTTTTTAGTTGACGTGTACACTTTTTTGCCTTCATTTCAGATTGCTGAAGATGATGCCAGCTAGGCATCGAAATATTCAATTCAATAAATTTTGCGTTGGTTTTTGCCATCTTTCTTCTAATTTAGATCTTACAAGCTTTTTGTTCCAGGTACAAACGAAATGACCAAGCAGAGGTTAGATGAACGCCAAGATAGTTATAGGAGTATACGAATAATATGCGCTGATTGTTTAATAATAACTTGTCAGTTCGGGCTAGGTGACTACCACGACGAAATTTTATGGCTTTTGTTCTTAATGTTTTGACAGTGAGGTCGTTTTGAAGAAACAGTATACATGAAGTTGGTCAAGCAGAGTCTGTAAAATTCTAGTAGATTCGCAGATTATCAGAAGATTTTCGGCGAAAAGAAGGATTTTGTAGTTGGTATTCGTCTTTTTTTTTAAATGAGGGCAGGTCTCCGATAAAAAGTGAAAAGAGGATAGGGCTAATAGGGTCGCCATGTAATATTATGTATAATATTATATGTAATATAATTATGTAATATTACGATATTATTAATATCTCCTTTATGTTAATTATGGATGCAGATATAGATATGCGCTCGAATATTCGTATTTCATTAGGTGACAGAAGCCGACGTATTGTGTCGAAGAATGTTCCATATATATTAACGTGGCAATTTTAACGTGGCAAATGCGTGCCAGCGCACGCTTACATGACCACAACAAAACATAAATGTAAATCATGTGTCGAGGTCTGAACGAAAGAGGTGTTTGAATGTGATAAAGGAGGGAGCGTGGCGGACGTCGAGAGGGAGATGATTCCAGGCGAGTGAGGCAACGACAAGGAAGGATCAGAGACCATAGTTGTTGGAGTAATTGGGAACGTGGAATAAGATGGTATGACGGGAACGCAGCGATAGCGAGGTGGGGCGAGTATCGTCTAAAAAAGGAATTAAATCAGCTAACTGAGTCTACGTATTTAATATAATTATAAACAAAACAAAACATAATAATGCTAAATCAAAATTTAATAATTAAATATTAAAACTAATAAAGGTTGATGAACGATGGTGAGCCGACAGCGATGAGACGAAAAGTTACGAGAAGAAGGCGGAGTTTGATGCGGATGTGGATGGTGGGCCAGGAGAGTTGGGCAAGATATGTGGATGTGTGGTCAAAGCGACGGAGACGAAAGAGCACTCGAACGGCGCAGTTGATTATTCGTTGTAGGGTTAAGATAATGGATTTTGGAGAATTTGCAAAAAGGCTAAGGCAGTAATCGATTTTAGGGAAAATAAGCGATAAAAGAAGAGACATGCAAGAACGGAAGTCGATAAGGGGGCAGACACGGCGGATGTCACGGAGAATTAAGTTAGGCGAGCGGATCTTGTCAGGGACGAAGGGTTTAAAAGAAAGGTTATCATCGAAATAAAAACCTGAGAGTGATATTGTGTACTATGAGGATGATCAATGAGGAAAAAGATAAAGTGGGAAGAGATATGCTTAATTAACGGGGAAGGATCTACATTATTTTAGACTTATCGGGTGTATAACGAGATGCAAATATATATTAAGTATATATATTATACTATATATACTTATAGTATATATATTAAGTATATATTATACTATATATATTATACTATATATATTATACTATATTATACTATATATAATATATTGCGAATATTAGTTACCGCCCACACCAAATATAGAACACATTAATTGTGTAATTTGGTATATAAGCCAAATATAAACCAGCATTTCGGCGACAAGAAATCAGCAGAAGCAGTTAAAGGACCGAAACACGAAATGTAGGCGTGGGTTCACTGCTGATGAGGTCCACCCACGCTGATTGTAGTGTACAGTGATGCTGATAGGATTCAAACAACCACACGAGGATAATATCAAACCGACCAGTTAAGAATAACGGCTCGTGTATGCAATATTCACAATAGTAAAAAGACAGCTTGCGGTTTACTGTCCAGTGAAAATTTCGTATGAGAACGAAATAAAAAATCGGTGTGTGGTGAATTCGAATTGCGAATATTAGTTACCACCCACACCAAATATAGAACACATTAATTGTGTAATTTGGTATATAAGCCAAATATAAACCAGCATTTCGGCGACAAGGAATCAGCAGAAGCAATTAAAGGACCGAAACACGAAATGTAGGCGTGGGCTCACTGCTGATGAGGTCCACCCACGCTGATTGTAGTGTACAGTGATGCTGATAGGATTCAAACAACTACACGAGGATAATATCAAACCGACCAGTTAAGAATAACGGCTCGTGTATGCAATATTCACAATATATATAATATATATATCAAATATATATATTATATATTAAAGAGACGTTCGTTGTGATAATCTAACATGTAATCATATTGTATAACTATATTCTAGATTGTTGAATAAAGCCTTATTTGGTTTATCATTACAATTTATTCAACAATTGTGTTGAATTGTGTTGAACTCGGATTTTCAACAATTGACGTCCAACGTTTCCATGGATAAACTTCTTATACCTCAACCTTTCAATCTGGATCCAGACACATCAGATTGTCAAGACGAATGGATTCACTGGCGCCAAAAGCTACAAAATTTTTTCTCGTTGCAAGTCACAGTAACAGATGACCAGAAACGATTTGTACTCATTAACTTACTGTCATCAAGACTTTACTTACTGATCAAAGATTCTAGAACATTCGACTCAGCCTTAAATATACTCGATATGCAATTTCAGAAGCCAGTTAACGCGGTTTTTAATAGATTTCAACTGCATACTTGTCGTCAAGATAAAACGATGAATATCCAGCAATATGTGAGAAAACTTGAAGAGTTGGCAACAAAGTGTAATTTTGAAGATGTCGATGCCGCAACTAACCGTCGAAGCCATATCATTGACGCCCTCGTCCATGGTCTACTAAATTCTTATGTACGTGAGAGGATACTCGAATCGAATAAAACTGACTTCGATGAAATTGTTTTAATGGCATCATCTCTAGAGGCCGCACAACAACAAGCAGCCGTTTTTACTTCAAATGACGAGACAAGATCAATGCTAGCATCGGTTTCAGCGGACAACAATAACGAACCCTCCCATTCCGAATTCGATGATGACAAATCGATTAACGCAGCCTTGCGAAACAAAATTACCAAACGCTGTTACTTTTGCGGTAATCATTATCACCCCCGCAGTAAGTGTCCTGCAAGAGACGTTACTTGCAACATTTGTTCTAAACATGGTCATTTTGCCAAAGTCTGTCAATCAAAATTAAAATTTTCCACCTCGACTTCATCGGCGTTATGTTCCATGTCCAACTTAGAGGATCCAAGTTCATTGACTTCCATTACAATCAATGGTCAACAAATCGAATGTCTTCTAGATACGGGCAGTTCAGAAAATTTCATTGACACGAATATCGCACATAAATTACAACTGACAACCACATCTTGCTGTAAAACAGTTTATATGGCGTCCTCCTCCTCTTGGGCCACAATTACAAAACAGTGCACAACAAACATTGAGTTGAATAAAAATACTTATCCACGCTGCCGTTTTTCATTGTTGTCGTCATTATGCGCTGATGCCATATTAGGCAGAGAATTCATGAAGGAACATGAATTCATAACGTTCCCATTCGGTGGAAATTTGCCTGGACTAACTCTCGCTAACATATCTCCAGCATCTGCCATAAAAATCCAGCCATTAACACTTTTTCCGAATTTGCCGAAACATCTCATTCCAGTTGCCACGAAATCAAGAAGACAGACACTATCAAACGCCGAGTTTATTCGAAGCCAAGTAGCTAACTTACTCAAATCCGGCATTATTCGAGAAAGCAGATCGCCTTGGCGCTCACAAGTTCTTGTTGTTACAAATAGGAATGGTAGACAGAGAATGGTTGTCGACTACTCGCAAACTATTAACCGATTCACATCTTTGGATGCCTACCCTCTTCCTAATATCGATGACCTCATTTCGAAGATTGCAACACATTCCGTGTTTTCGACGCTCGATCTTTCCAGTGCTTACTATCAGATTCCATTGCTGGAGGAAGATAAAAAATACACGGCTTTCGAAGCATCAGGACGTTTGTACGAATTCCAGCGAATTCCTTTTGGGCTTACAAATGCTGTTTCTGCTTTCCAACGAATCATGAATAACCTCATCGAACACTATCAACTTGAAGGAGTATTTGCTTACTTAGATGACATCATCGTGTGTGGAAATAGCACTGATGAACACGACAAAAGACTAGATCGTCTAACGACCATCGCTAATCAGCTCAACATCAAATTCTCTCCGGAAAAGTCGCGTTTGGGCAAGACACAACTCAATTTTTTGGGCTACCATATTCGACATGGTTGCATCAAACCTGACACTGAAAGAATTAAGCCATTTCTTACTTACCCGATTCCGGAAAATCACACTTCACTACAGAGACTCCTCGGTATGCTCGCTTACTATTCGAGGTGGATCCCTTCTTTCTCGGCAAAGATACGCCCACTGGTAGAATCGAAAGATTTTCCCCTCGATCGTGCTGTCATCCGACAGATAGAAGAAATAAAGTCGGAAATCTCGAATTCATTTTTATGTGCTTACAATCCGGATCTTTCCTTGACTGTTGAAACTGACGCCTCATATTCATCTATCGGCGCGGTGCTCAGTCAAAACAACTGCCCCGTCGCCTTCTATTCACGATCCTTGCCTAAAACAGCGTTGCGACAGTCGAGTGTGGAAAAGGAGGCTTACGCGATTGTGGAAGCTCTTAAATATTGGAAGCATTTCCTGCTAGGACGCTATTTCATTGTCAAAACCGATCAGAGGTCAGTGTCATTTATGTTTGATCAAAAACTGTCGAATCGCATAAAAAGTGACAAAATCGCTCGATGGAGAATTGAACTTGCACCTTACAATTTTGGCATTGAATACCGGCCCGGACAATCAAATAAAGCTGCTGACGCAATGTCTAGGATAACATGTTCGTCTTGCAAAACAGTTAATGATCTTAAGATCTTGCATAATTCATTGTGTCATCCGGGTGTCAGTCGATTACTTCACTACGTTCGTTCGCATGAGTTACCTTTTGACAAAAGTGACGTTGCGGACGTTGTCTCTTCGTGTCAAATTTGCGCCGAATTGAAGCCTCGATACGCTAGACCAGAAACAGCACATGTCATCAAGGCTACGCATCTATTTGAACGGCTAAGCATTGACTTTAAAGGCCCATTGATATCAACTACAGAAAACAAATATCTCCTTTGTGTCGTTGACGAATATTCTCGCTTTCCGTTCGCCATACCGTGTAAGGATACATCTTCTATATCAGTCATCAATTGCCTGAATCAAATCTTCAGTGTTTTTGGTTACCCAGCCAACGTTCACAGTGACCAAGCAACATGTTTTCAATCCAACGAATTCCGAACGTATCTAAATTCTCGCGGTATTAGCTGCACCCGCAGTTCGTGCTACAACCCACGTGGTAACGGACAGGCCGAACGATTCGTTGGAATAATCTGGAAGACAACCCAACTCGCCCTCAAAACTCACAGGAAAACACTGGCGGAATGGGAATTTGTTCTGCCATTGGTTTTGTCATCTTTGCGCAGCTTACTGTGTACCGCGATAGGGGAGACTCCACATCAACGACTATTTTCTTTCCCAAGGAATTCTTGTAACAAATGTATCGTTCCGAGATGGTTGGGAACAGGTGAAAACGTGCTTTTAAATCAGAATCCAATGTCTAAATCAAATCCGTTGTTTTCGCAGGCTGAAATCTTACAATCAAATGGTAACTACGCTACTATTCGGAAACCTTGCGGGAAAGAGATGAATGTGTCCGTAAGAAGACTGACCAGGTACCCTATTACAAATTCTAACATAGATAACGATATGCTACTGATTGATCGGACATCAGAAGGAGACGGCATGCATTCAAAAACCGACTCGACAATCGTATCACGACAATCATTGAATGGAGCTGATAATATTACACAAGTTGGAATCGGTAACTATCGGAGTGAAGAGAATCAACAAGTCGAACATAATAGACTTCAAGAATTACGGCGTAGTCCTAGGGATAGAAGAACTCCGAAGTACCTAGACGATTATATAATCGGGGAAGACTGTGATAATCTAACATGTAATCATATTGTATAACTATATTCTAGATTGTTGAATAAAGCCTTATTTGGTTTATCATTACATAAAAGAAAGACAGTCGGAGGCAGAAATGCCAGTATCGTGTATGCGATGTGCGGGTGCATGAGCATAGATGAGGATGTCATTGGCGTATTGCATGACGTTAAAGGAGAAAGGTTTAATAAACGGAGAGAGATCGCCAAGCAGAAGAGATAAAATCAGGGGACCTAGGACTGAACCTTGTGGGACCTCGCAAAAAATAGGGATGTGAGGGGAGGATGATGAATTAAAACAGACGCGAAAGGAACGGTCGGAGAGATATGTGGCAAACCATGCTACGGAGGTGGAAGAAAATCCGTAATCTTAATGAAAGCGAGAAAGGAAGACGGAGTGGTCGATAATGTCGAAGGCGGAGGAGAGGTCGAGGGAGATGAGAACACTATATAGAGCCTTGTCTCGAGAAATGAGTAAGTCGTTGTACACTTTTATGCATGCGATTTCTGTGGAGTGATTAGAGCGAAAAGCGGGTTGGAAAGGAGGGTACAGATTGGATGAGGAGAGATAAGCGTTGATTTGTATTAAGATGAGGCGTTCTAAGAGCTTAGAAAGAGTAGGGAGTAGTGAAATGGGGCGATAGCTAGAAGGAAGGGAGGGGTCGAGCGATTGTTTCTTAAGGAGGGGACGAACGATTGCGGATTTCCAGTGTGAAGGGAAGATACGACTGCGGATGGACGAGTTAAACAAGGTTGTGAGAAATGGGGATATCGATGAGCATATAGATTTTAATATGTGAGTAGGCAGGGGATCGGCAGGTGAGGTTTTGTTGGGCAAGGACATGAGGACAGATGATACTTCTGTAGGTGATACTGGGAGAAGATGAAAGAGTTCCGGAAGGATGAGATTAGACTGGGCAGAGTGGGATAGGATGGAGACCGGGGTGTGAGAGAGCAACGTGGATACTTTGGTCTGGAAAATGACGAATAATCATGGGGATTGATATTACACGGCGAAGAGGAGCGAGCAAGGATTGAGTTAAAAGTATGCCAGAGAGTCTTAGAGTTGAATGAAGTGATGATTTTATGCTGCCAGAAGGAGTTGCATTTGGTACGTAGTAGGTTGAGATGAGACCGGTGAAGAGCAAGATAGGTATCACGTAAAGACGTTGTGATCGAGCGGAAATCACGTCTGAGAGAGCGGTGATATACTCGAAAAGCATGGCAGAGTCGACGCTTTGAGAGTAGGCATTGGATGTAAAACCATGGGGCACGGTGCAAGCGACGGTGTGGATGAGACCTAAAGGGCAAGAGAAGATCGAGAGTGGATGTGAGTTCAGTGTCGAAAAGAAAGGCGAGATCGTGAGGAGAGGAATATGTTAAGTGTGGATAGGATAGAGACGATTTGAGTAAGGTAGAGCGTAGAAGGGATAGGTCAAGATTTCTCAAAGAGCGACGTAGGATTGTAGGTGTATGAGGAGGTGTGTTGTTGTGAGTGAGATCAAGGGTGATGAGAAAGTGATCGGATAGACCAGGATCGAAAATGGACAGTGAGGTGTAGGCTGCAAAATAATCGGGGACTACGATGATGTTTCGATCCTGTAGACCAGGATCGATAATGGACAGTGAGGTGTAGGCAGCAAGATGATCGGGGACAGCAATGATGTACTGAAATTCCAGTACAACTGGACTTTTAGTACACCGAATAATATTTTGTTGAAAAGTTAAGTCTAATATTGACCTAACATTTCAAATGTAGCCTTGGTATGTTCGATTGCGGGACAGTATGTACCAGTAGCTAAAAAATTACATTAATAAAAAACATAACAACCGTATAATTTTATTTAAATAATTAATAATTTTAATCACTAATCATTAGTCGTTTGTGCATTTTAATTCAAACGACACGTAATTCCTGGTTCAAAATTGATGAAGGATTCTGATAATAATTTGTGACTAAAGGAACTACGCTTCGCTATAGGGCAAATGTCGGTTAGATCATATATCTCTTGGTAAACAATCCAGACATAGACTTCCTGCTTTGACACATCAACAAGCTTTGCACACCATATTCTGCCCATTACAAAGACAACAATTTAAAACTGACTTTAAGCTCATTAAGCGTAGAATGGCAATCGTAATAGTTTGTGTTTGTTTGTTCGGAGCAAGGGGCAAACGACCTTGAACCAATACAATGTTTGCTTCCTCAACGCATGATAGACTCAATGTTCCACATTTCAGCATTGGTGATGGAAAAGTTGTTGTGATGCATTATTTCACGTGCGAGCGGACTAAGGCGAAATATAGATGCTTGAATAGTTTCGACTTAAGCTTACAAATTGTATTATTGTATTAACTTACAAATTGTATTAACAATACTATGTGTCTCTCCACTAGACTCTGTCACCACAACACACGGTTTCCGCCTCGGTCTCCTCAACACTAAATCTATTCTCAATAAATCCGATCTTATCCTCAACCTATTCACCAAGCAATCCATCGATCTCGTCTGCCTCACCGAATCCTGGCACTCAGATTCCGACACCTTTCCATTCTCCGTCTGCTCTCTACCGGTTGCTCCCTAGTCGAATCCGCCCGCCCCCTCAGCTTCATGCCCTTCTAAATTCTCTAATCATGGCGGCATCGTCGCATTCGCGCGTCACCCGGCGTCTCTTCGCAAAATCAATCCCCCTTTCAGTCCTTGCTCTTTTGAATTGCTCATATGTCGTTATTCTAACCCGATCACTCTAGATCTCGCCATTGTATACCGTCCTGGTTCATCAGCTCCTACTGCCTTATTTTTTACCGAACTCGCTGACCTCCTTTCTCATTGTTCTTTGTCCTCAATCCCTTCAATCGTTCTAGGCGACTTTAATATCCGCTTAGACCGCCCCTCTTCCACAGATTCCATCCGGTTCATCAACATTCTATCCAACAACAATTACAAACTAATATTTACTGCCCCCACACATATACTTGGTGGAGCACTCGACATCATCGTAGTCCCCGATTATTTTGCAGCCTACACCTCACTGTCCATCTCTGATCCTGGTCTATCCGATCACTTTCTTATCACCCTTGATCTCACTCACAACCACACCCCTCCTCACACACCTACAATCCTACGTCGCCCTTGGAGAAATCTTGACCTCTCCCTTCTCCGCTCTGCCTTACTCAAATCATCTCTATCATCACCCACAATAACATATTTGTCTCCTCACGATCTCGCCCTTCTTTTCGACTCTGAACTCACATCCACTCTCGATATTCTCTTGCCCTTCAAGTCTCACACACACCGTCGCTTGCACCGTGCCACATGGTTTGACATCCAATGCCTACTATCAAAGCGTCAACTCCGCCATGCTTTTCGAGTCTATCACCGCTCTTTCAGACGTGATTTCCGCTCGATCACTCCGTCTTTCCGTGATTCCTATCTTGCTCTTCGCCGGTCTCATCTCAACCTATTACGTACCAAATGCAACTCCTTCTGGCAGCATAAAATCATCATTTCATTCAACTCTAAGACTCTCTGGCATACTTTTAACTCAATCTTTGCTCGCTCCTCGTCGCCGTGCAACATCAATGCCAATGATTATTCGTCATTTCTCCAGACTAAAGTATCCACGTTGCTCTCTCACACCCCGGTCTCCATCCTATCCCACTCTGCCCAGTCTAATCTCATCCTTCCGGAACTCTTTCATCTTCTCCCAGTATCACCTACAGAAGTATCATCTGTCCTCATGTCCTTGCCCAACAAAACCTCACCTGCCGATCCCCTGCCTACTCACATATTAAAATCTATATGCTCATCGATATCCCCATTTCTCACAACCTTGTTTAACTCGTCCATCCGCAGTCGTATATTCCCTTCACACTGGAAATCCGCAATCGTTCGTCCCCTCCTTAAGAAACAATCGCTCGACCCCTCCCTTCCTTCTAGCTACCGCCCCATTACAATACTGCCTACTCTTTCTAAGCTCTTAGAACGCCTCATCTTAATACAAATCAACGCTTATCTCTCCTCATCCAATCTGTATCCTCCTTCCCAATCCGCTTTCCGCTCTAATCACTCGACAGAAACCGCATGCATAAAAGTGTACAACGACTTACTCATTTCTCGAGACAAGGCTCTATATAGTGTTCTCATCTCCCTCGACCTCTCCTCCGCATTCAACATTGTCGACCACTCCGTCCTCCTTTCTCGCCTTCGTTATGATTACGGCTTTTCTTCCTCCTCCGTAGCATGGTTCGCCTCATATCTATCCGACCGTTCCTTTCGCGTCTGTTCTAATTCATCATCCTCCCCTCCCATCCCTATTTTTTGCGGGGTCCCACAAGGTTCAGTCCTAGGTCCCCTGATTTTCTCTCTTCTGCTTGGCGATCTATCTCCGTTTATCAAACCTTACTCCTTTAAGGTCATGCAATACGCCGATGACATTCTTATCTATGCTCATGCACCCGCACATCGCATACACGATATCGGCATTTCTGCCTCGAACTGTTTTTTTTTCTATCTACAAACGTCTCTCCAATCTCCATCTCGTTCTAAACCCCGAAAAGTCCAAAATAATGTGGATCCTCCCCCGTAAACCAGACATATCTCCTATCACTGTATATTTTGCCTCATCGATCATCCCCATAGTCCACAATCTCACTTTCTTAGGCTTCCATTTCGATAATCACATTTTCCTTAAACCCTTCGTCCGTGACAAGGTCCGCTCATCTAATTTTATTCTCCGTGACATCCGCCGTTTCCGCCCCCTTATCGACTTCCGTTCTTGTATGTCTCTTCTTTCATCGCTTCTTTTCCCTAAAATCGATTACTGCCTTAGCATTTTCGCCAATTCTCCAAAATCCATCATCCTACCCCTACAACGAATAATCAACACCGCCGTTCGAGTGCTCTTTCGTCTCCGTCGCTTCGACCACACATCCACATATTTTGCCCAACTCTCCTGGCCCACCATCCACATCCGCATCAAACTCCGCCTTCTTCTCGTTACCTTTCGTCTCATCGCTGTCGGCTCCCCATCGTTCATCAAACTTCCTTTCTTAGACGATACTCGCCCCACCTCGCTATCGCTTCGTTCCTGTCATACCCTCTTACTCCACGTTCCTAACTACTCCAACAACTACGGTATCCGATCCTTCCTCGTCGCCGCCTCACTCGCCTGGAATCAACTTCCTCTCGACGTCCGCCGCGCCCCCTCGTTTATCACATTCAAACACCTCCTCCGTTCACACCTTCTCGACACCTGATTCACAGTCTTGTTTTGTTTTGGTCATGTAAGCGTGCGATGGCACGCATTTGCCACGTTTAAATAAATCCTTTTTTAATACAGACTAGTAATGATTGTTTTTTATAATGAGTGACTTTTAAATGTAATCAGTTGTTGACAAAATCTAATGTATAGTGTTGTTCGATCGATTGATTGAGTCGTTCAATCGTTGCTTGAGTCGTTAGATCGTTGTTTGAGTTGTAATTTGTGTATTTTATTGTATGTTACTATCTTGTAATTAGACTGAACAATTATAACTTTTTCTTCGTAATTTTTTTATAATAAATAATAAATATGATTTTTAAAAGACAATAATTTTTCAAAATTTTTTTTTGATATCAGAAAGTTACAATGTACAGGTTACTAGCAAATCGGCCCTTATATTGTTATCATTATTAGACTTAGAACGTTATATATGATTTTCTGTGATCATCGGTTGTTCCATGTCTGCTTTATAAAATGTGTAAGGTTGCATAATTATTGGCATTTAAACAGTATTTGCTATTAATGTTGAAATACTTGATCGTAGGGTTCGTATGCAATAAATGAATAACTGCGAGTCATTCATACCTAAAATACTCGGATCCATACCTCATGTGGCCGATAATATAATTGAATGAAAGGATGCATGCTCATTATATTTTAGATCTCAAACCTTAAAAAGTTTGAGATCAAAAATACATACAATTGCCTAATTCTCACAAACGTCCGCTGATCTAATTTCAGTTGCAGATTACAGCTCAGATCGCTACGCTCGCGGAAAAATCTGTATTAATATCAAATTAATACAGACACACAATATCAAACTACTTAATTTTTACTTTAAGATCCATACTAACTGTGACATTATCTGAACTGTTTCAAATGTCAATTGATAAATGCGAAATACCACCGGACTGGAAATGCGCAATTGTAGTTCCGGTTTTTAAGAAGGGTGCCATGCACAATCCTGAAAAGTACAGACCAGTGAGCTTAACTAGTATTGTCAGTAAAATTTTCGAACGATGATCCATTGATTTTTGGAGTTGAACCATCTTGGCAACAATTTGAAACCCTAATGATATCGCTCCTTCTACGTTTCTCACCTCGTAAGGTAGCAACTGCCCGTGCACGCACAAATCCTTGGTTTGATACGGAACTTCAGGAGGCATTGAGATCCAAGAAGCAAAAATTCGTAAGGTATAAGAATGGAGAAACTGATTATAGATCATTTAAAAAGTGTCGGAATCATTTCACATATCTCAAGAGACTTAAAAAGCGGCAATTTGAAGAAGTACTGGTAGGAAAGTCAGCCAACAATCCTAACATATTATTAAAATATGCAAATTTTAAAAGTAATGTTCGACCTTCTAGCTCTATCATTGGAAACAATGGACGCATTCTAGTAGATCATTTCGATATTGATACTGCATTTGATAGATATCATAAGATCCAACTTGGTCCCTAAATTTGCTATATTTAAGCTAACCAATAGAATATCGAATATACTCTGCTCCACTTTCAAGCTAGGAGGAATAGGGATCGCCAACCCATTATTTACTGCTCATATTGAGAAAACATCATCAATAATGCTTCTAACGACTTATGATGGAGACTCTTTAGGTGATAGTCTACGCGAAAAGCAAAACACAGTACTTCATTAAATTATGCGATTCCGAAATCAAGCACATCTGGATCGTGTATCAAAAATACTAACCGACCTAGCTCCCTCCCTACAAAACACCATCAAACATGCGGCAGATCTTGGTACCTCATCGTGGCTAAGTGCCTTACCGCTAAAACACGAGAAATTGTATCTATCCATCAATGAATTCACCGATGCAATCAACGCACGATATGGTAACTTGGATCAATGTCTCGATAAGCGATTGTGTTACTGTGGGTCGAATATAACCTTAGCGCACGCACTATCATGCAATTATGGATTACTACCGATCATCCGACATAATGCAGTCCGAGATACAATAGCAAGTGCTTTGAGCTTAGTTGGCCACAATGTCGGAATTGAACCGGAGTTAATCAATGTTCCCGATAATATTACCTTTGAAAACTCAGCGACAACGAACAAACAATGTGCACGGCTAGATATAGTATGCTCTGGTGTTTACGGTTCTCGATTCGAGCGAACGTTCTACGACGTTTATGTATTTTCAACACAAGCTCAATCAAACATACCTCGTGCACCTGAATCGGCCTTCGAGTACAACGAAAACCGGTAAAAATTGAAGTACAGTGAAAGAGTGCGAAGAATTGAAAGCAGTTTATTTGTTCCATTAGTCTTTTCAACAGCAGGAGGATTTGGCAAAGAAGCTAGCATGTTAGTGAAAACAATTACATCGACGCTAGCACAAAAAAGAGCCTTAAGTTACAGTGATTTAGCAGTGAAAGTTAAGAGAAAGATCAGTTTCGAAATCGCTCGGTCAATATCTGCTAGTTGGCGAAGTCTACGCTCATCCCGTGGTACGCCACTGCGTTTAGGCGAGCGAGCAGTATTACAACCAGAACAGTAACAAATAGGAATCCTCCAGTACTCATTTTCGGAAAAACAAAATCTTTTGTTTATTATAATAATAAATCTCTCTCATTTTTTTAATCTAAAAAAAGTTTGAGATCTAAGATAAATACAATAAATAACTCAAAGCACAATAAATACAATCCTCAAAACACAATAAATTAACATACAATCGTCAAGCTTGACACAACACAAACTACAACTTGAAAATATGCCAAAGGGCGTGCCATCAGCACTTCCTAGATGTTGCGATTGTAATGGACCGAATGCTGTTTGCAAGGGTTGTCGGTGTCGCAAGGCTAACAAGCATTGTACGAACTGTGCAGCGCCTAATTGCTCAAATAACAGCCCTTATATCAATATGGAGAGACAAAATGCACGCACTAATGAGTTTATTGGCGACGACATTAATCAACTGTTGTCAAGCGTTCAGATTACGGCAACTCATAACAAACAGCAAATAACATGTCTTCTTCATCTACCAACCATATCAACAATATATGACGAAATTAGAACATGGAGACCAAACCTCTTTCATCCCCCAATTTGTGATACCAGTAATAAGTTCGTGGACCTTTTGACTTCGGCTTACAGTAAATTCACTAACAACCATCCTGAACAATCAACTGCATTGAAAGAGGCAGCTGTAATGTGTCAGCTATTACTCAAAAGATTACCGACGAGAAAAACAACCGCATTGCGAAAGGCTCTTGAAAGACGCTTGGATGCATGGCAGAAAGGTGATTTCATAGCCTTGCTAGATGAAGGTATTGTTCTACAAAATGCCGTGAATGCTCAGACTAGAAAACCACGTACGAAGCACAATGACTGCTTAAAGTCATTTTCTCGGCTCATGCAATCCGGAAACACAAGAGGTGCGCTTAAAAGTCTTACCATAGAAGAGTCTGACGAACCAGCCTTGTTCAAGATGAACGACGAACTGAATGGACAGACGATTAAGAATATTCTGCTAGATCTTCATCTCGCTGCCAGAGACGTGGAAGCGGTCGCTCTTCGAGAAAATAGTCTCAGTGGGAGTATTTCTCACCACCCAGTTGAATACACAGTTATTGATAGAACCAGGATAATGAAAGCTGCTAAAAAATTACAAGGCGGTGCGGGTCCATCCGGAATGACTGCTGCTATAATGAAAAGATTATTGAGCAGTTTCAAGACTCACTCTCAACGTCTTGCCGATGTTTTAGCTGTCATGGCTTGTAAAATTGCCACAGAAGCAATAAACCCAATAATTTATTATATTATTTAATATAATAAATATATAAATATATTTATTTATATTTAATTATATAAATTAATATTTATATAATTAAATATTAATTAATATAATTAATTAATATTTAATTAATTTTTATTAATTAAATATTTAATGTTGAATATTTAATTCAACATTAAATATTGTTGAATTGCAACAATATTGTTGAATTACAACAATATAGATACATATTTTAAAGTAGGTTACTATAAAAAACATGAAGCAGAAAATAGTAAAATATATAAATCAGCACAATAATATAAAGAATAAATTTAAACTCTTAAGTGGCAAATTTTTATGGATGGATAATAAATAATATACTTTGTATTAGAATAAGATACTAGATAGTTATTTCAGAGGAAATACATCATTAGCATGTATTTGGCCCCGCTGCTATGTTGGGTAGAGAAGTTAGGGGCCGAAACCTGATAGCATAGCAGTTCCTCCTGATGACCTCTAATTCTTATTCTGATACAACGTCTGTTATTTATTAGTCAATTCATAAAAATGACGTTTATTTTAAATTTCATTTTTTTAACTTGATTAAAATTATAGAAAATCTAAAAACAATTATTAATTTTATTATTTGATTATTAAATTTTGACTAGCATTATTATGTTTTGTTTATTTTATAATTATTTTAAATACGTAGACTCAGTTAGCTGATTTAATCGTCAGATTATTCGAGGAAGTGGAAAATATTTTACAGTACGCTAGTTTGAAGGGCGCATCCAGCTGGTTAACAATCCGTCCACTATCGTTTAAATCATTCCACCTGTCACATCATGAATTTCAAGATGCTGTCGCGGCACGGTATGGATGTACTCCAAACGACATATCCAGTATATGCATCTGTGGATCAGAGATGTCTTGCTGTCATGCGCTTTCGTGTCGTAGGGTCCCTTGATAATAATTAGACATAACGAGATACGAGATACACTATCTAGATATTTGTCCACTGCATGTAGCTGTGTTGCCTTGGAATCGTGCCTGTCAGCAGTACCCGAATGCTACAACATTTTGACCAGTACGACAACTCGCCCACCTGAAGCTCGAGCAGATATTGTGTGCAATGGACTTTTTGGAACTAGGATGGAGCGAACGTTCATCGACGTTTGTATCTTCAATAATCTTGCACCATTTGATATGTTTAGGAAAAACGTATCAAATGTTAAAAACTAGGTTTAGGCAACACATATATAATATACAGCATAATAGTCAAACTATATTTCATAAACATATGAGATTAATAGGACATGATATTAAAAACTGTAAATTATTTATTTTAGAACATATTTTCGAGAAAACATATCAATATTAAATCGAAAACTATTAGCAAAATAGTTTTTTGGATTAAAACGCTTAATTCCATGTACAAATTAGGATTGAATGACGTGGTACAAGGAATTGGCAGACGTAGTATAATACATAAAAAAATATATTATAATAATCCAGTTAAACGCAAACCAAGAGGTCATGGTGATAAAAGGGATAGGAAAAATAGAGTTAAAAATATTAAATAAGATATGTATATAAATAAACGATTAGAAATATTAAAACAACTTTTAAGTGATAATAAGCTAAAAACTCTTTATTTAAATATAAGAAGTTTTTCTAAAGATATCATATGTTCAATAAATCAAAAATTAATTAACGACTATGATAGGCTAAGTTGTACAATAGACAGTTATTGTAATACAAAATACTATAATCGTACAATAAATGTTAATAATAACAATAGAAAATATACATTAGCCATAAACTTCATTAATAAATGTATAGATAACATAAATATAGCCGGACTTTAAAAAGGTTTTTTGTATATATAGCCGGATAAATATAGTCGGACTTTTAAAGTTTTTTTGTATAATCATTTGTTGCATTTAAAAGGTATCAAACATTTGACATGACACATCTATCAGTCAAAACATAAATGCAACAATTGTTTTGTTATATAATAAACATAAACAAATGTTTTGGTTTAACTTGTTTTCACTGTCAATCTTTGGCAACCAAGATCTACAGTATAACAACATAGGAATATAATTCGCGTAAGCGCATTATTACATCATTCTTACATAATGATGTAATAATGTAATAATTTAATTTTACGCAATGAGATTGGTACATAATTTATTGGTTTTAATTATTTTCTATTTATTCTTAGTCTTTAATTTGTTTTTATTACATTGTTTTTAACAATCTAACTAAATGATCGATAATATTTGTCAAACTTTAAATGGTTAAGAAATATTAAAACGTTTAATCAAAAAGACATCACCTTTCGAAGGAATACAACATAATTTGAGACCATTACGATAATGATATGTTAGTAGAAAAAAAACATTAAAAATATTTTCCATTGATACATTCGATGTATTCATTAATCGTTCACGGCGTATAAACATCGAGAAGCAACAAGAAAATGTTAATCACGAATTTTCAACTATTTCAATAGTCCTTTTCAAGTGATACACTTGAAAAGTATCACTTGAAAAGGACTATTGAAATAGTTGAAAATTCGTGATTAACATTTTCTTGTTGCTTCTCGATGTTTATACGCCGTGAACGATTAAAAATATTATAAAATATTTCAAGCCATAAAGTCTTTTAATTTTTTTTAATCGTCAAAATGCTCATACAATAGATACTTTAAATTATTTAATTTATAAAATTATTATAATTATCTAAATAACAACGTTAGTTGTTACTAATTATAATAATTGTACTTATTAATAACTATATTTATATTAAAAAAAGTATAAAGAAGTATAAAATTAATTATTTTTATTGTATATAACTAAATATATTTTGTATATGTTAAAAAGTACATTTCATTGTATATTATTTAAATTATTTACAAAAATTACATTCATTATGAATAACCGTAGGTTTTTAATTTATAAAATTTATTTTATCAGTATTACAAATACATTTAGTAACTTGAATTAATAGTAATTTTAAAAATTATTAAATATTTATGTTAATCATTTTAAAATTATTAAATAAATGTATAAACTTTTTATTTTGAAATTTATTTGTAAATTAATAAAATCATTTCGTAAATTTATTACAGAAATGGTTTTCTAAGTCATTTTAATTATTATTCTTGATAAATAATTTTTTTTCATATAAAATATAGCACTTTTGTCGTAAATATATTACAAGTTTTATCAAAAATATGATTTGTGAAATAAGCAAATTCAGAAAAAAAATATTTAAAGTATTTTGTATTAAGTAATTATATTGTATAATAGTTTTGTCAAACATTTTGATAATGAACGTTTTGGTATCAACCAAAATAACATGTTATTTTTTAGAATTTGCTTTTTGTAGACAACAATTTATTCTTAAAAGAATATTTCATTTATTTTTTACATGATTGGTTTCGGTAAAAAAAATTGTAGCAAATCAAATAGTGAAATTTGCCACTAAGCGATCTTAGTAAGTAAGAAATATAACCTTTAGAAACAAGATTTGATTTACTTTTTTTGTTATAAATCTATTCGAAAAATATTTAATCTTTATATATTTCGTCAAATTTAATAAATTTGAATTAGTAATTAAAAATATTATCAAATGTTTTGTAATATATTAAACATTGAGATCATTTAAATATTGATAATAATTTTATTGAGATAATTTAAAAAAAGTTTATCATAACGATAAAGGTTCAAAGTGAATCATTCTATCACCTCAACCAATCCCGCCTTGGTGTAACTTCAGGATTAGGGATCTATCTGTTACGGATATCCTTAACTCCTGGGGTCCACTCCCGGGCATCTCCAAATCTCTCGTTTCACTTTCCTCTTGGATCTGTCAGCTTTTGACAGCTGATCAGAGAAGAGAGGTGGCCGTCACAATGCTTTTAGCCTCCCCATCCGATGTAGCAGGCATCAATATTAGTAAGCGTGTTTTTATTCCTAAGAAAAAATCCTGCTCATGCCCTAAAGATCTGCGACCCATTTCGATTCAAAATGCCCTCGTGTCGATTTACGAAAAAGCGCTTGCGCGTAAAATCCGCGACCATTTAAGTAGGCGTAATTTGATCCCTCCAGGTTTTCATGGGTTCGTCAAAGGTCGCTTGGTCCATTCAGCAGTTGGTGAGGTGGAGCAGTTTTGTCGGGATAATAGCCATCGTCTAGTTGTGGCTGTTTTCCTTGACTTTTCTGCTGCATTTGACTACATCTACATTCCTTTTGTGATCTCTTCTCTCAGGTCCCTCGGGTTGCCTGCGAGAATTGTGAACAGAGTGGAGATCCTGTTGTTTACCAAGCGATTTTACTATGAAGACGACCCTGATGCGCGTCAGTTCTACCCTATTACGGGTGTACCTCAAGGATCCCCACTTTCTCCTATCTTATATCTTGCTGCCTCTATTAAACTATTCAAAATATTTAAACGCGAACAACGTCTTGTGGTGTACGCTGATGACACCACAGCACTGTTCACTGGACACAGGTGTAAAGACGTAGTCTCTGACATCAGCCGTTTCTTTTTAAGATTAAAAGATCAGTTACCCATATCCAATCTTATTTTAAACTCAGCTAAATCGCAGGTGGTCGTCTTTCATGGCACACCTGCTACAAAACATAAACTTAAGAGATTAGCACTCTCTGCGCTCTCCTCCATATTTGCCTCTGAACCACTTCCCACCTTCACAAGTCGAGTAAAATACCTGGGGTTCACCGTTACGGTTAACTAGTCGGTGAAAGCTGACCTGGATAGACTCAAACGTATCATGAAGAAAGCTAGGTGGGCCCTGAAACGGGCTCAGCATCTGTCATTGAAAGGGAAAACCCAGGTGCGCCTTTGGGGTACCTGGGCTATCACGGGACTTATCATCTTCTCAAGAGGACGTCCCCCAGAGCAAAGGCTAATGTTTCTTAAGCTCCTCGTCTCTCGTTTACCCAGCATAGTCCGCACCGATTGGATTCTTCGGGGGGGGGGGTGAAAGACCCCGGGTGGTTCAGTCGGAAGGCGGCGTGTTGGATCGGTTGGGGGCTCAGATCCCCCTGGACCTGAGGCCATAGAAGAAGGAAAGAGTTAAAAGACTGAAGCGCTACTGACTTACTATTGTTGTGTCTGATCTGGTTTATTGCATGTTTCTTTTTCTTTTTTTGTGTAGTTAAGAAAATCTTTATTTATTTATTTATTTAAATCAGTCGTAAATTTAAAACTTATGTAAGTTTATATTTTACTGTTTATACAAGAGTAGTTATTACCTTGTTTAAATCAAAGTAAACTCTAATGTTACCTTTTATTTATAATAACAAAATTTGATATCAGCAATCTTGATTTGGGTAAACATTTGTTATATAAACAAATGTTTAGATTAATGATTGTATATACAAAAAAGTAAAACTATTTGTATAAGCATTTGTTGCATTAAAAGGTATCCAACATTTGACATGACATATCTATCAGTCAAAACATTTATGTAACAAATGTTTTGTTATATTATAAACATAAACAAATGTTTTGGCTTAACGTGTTTTCCCTGTCAATCTTTTGACACCAAGATCTACAGTATTACATCAAAGGAATATAATTCGCGTAAGCTCTTACATAACGATTTAATAATGTTACAATATAATTAAATGCAATGATTGTGGTACATAATTTATTGGTTTTAATTTTTTTCTATTCATTCTTAGTCTTTAATTTTTATTACATTGTTTTTAACAATCTAACTAAATGATCGTTAATATTGTCAAACTTTGAATGGTTAAGAAATATTAAAACGTTAAATTAAGAAGACATCAACTTTTGAAGGAATACAACATAATTGGAGACCATTACGATAATGGTCTGTTAGTAAAAAACATTAAAAACAATGTATTTGATTGCATCTGTGAGCTAAAATTGTTCCGATTGTGGCATGATATTATTCTCACAGGTATTGATCCTATTTTTGATACGGCAGGACGCTACTAATCAGTCCGGGTGAGTCTCAACAAATGAGAACCACCGGGACTGGGTCAGTCAATGTAGGCTGACCCAGTCCCTGTAGGTGAGCTGACCCAGCCACTGTAGGTATGGGTCAGCCAATGTAGGCTGAACGAGACCTACATTTCACGTTTTGACACTTATCATCTGCTTTCTTTGTTGACTGATGCTAATCGGATTTGAACTCAGGACGTCTGTATCGTGATTCAACGCAACATCCACTAAGCTGGCTGCACCCGTGGTGTAGATATACATTTCTGTATATTACCTTTTTTCTGTATATTACTTTATAATTATAAAACTATTATAAAATATTTCAAGCCACTAACATCTTTGAGATATTTTTCATCATCAAAATGCTTTTAAGAGATTTAAAAATTCAAAATTTCTATAGTTGTTTAAATTTTTTAATTACATTTGTTAAATTCATACGTTTTTTAGAAACCCGAGGTGTAGATATACATTTCTGTACATTACCTTTTTTCTGTGTATTACTTTATAATTATAAAACTATTATAAAATATTTCAAGCCACTAACATCTTTGAGATATTTTTCATCATCAAAATGCTTTTAAGAGATTTAAAAATTCAAAATTTCTATAGTTGTTTAAATTTTTTAATTACATTTGTTAAATTCATACGTTTTTTAGAAACACATGAATGAATTTAATTTAATATAACTTTTATTCAATTAAAGGCTAACAACAAAATTTAAAATTTATTGAATTATATTAAATAAAATTTACATTATTATTAATTATTTGATTTAGTTTCAAAGATGACGTTTTTTATAAACAAAACAAAAAATTTTGATATTAACAATTGTTATTGAATTAGTAATTAAAAAATATTATCAAATGTTTTATAATTATTAAACATTAAGATCATTTAAATAATAATAATAATTATATTGAGATCATTTAAATTACGTTTATCATAACGATCAACGTTCAAAAAATAAAATAGTAATCATTTAGATAGTAATTAAACCACTGTTTTATTTACTTTTTTCAATAGTAATTAAAAAAATAAAAACAATTATTGTATTTCGAATGATCAAATCTTTTAAAATTAAATCATTTATTCCATAAATATCATTATAAATCATTTGAATCATTAAAATAATCAAATAATTGATCGTTATAAATCAAATAAAATCATTCATTCAATTATTTATTTAACTCAGACAAATATACATAATTTTTATTTAAAGAATATTATCTTACATTTTTATTATTACTCATTGTTTCGTATAAGTGTCTTTTTTAAATATTTTTTACTATATAAAATATTTAAGAAAATACTATATTATTGTATTTAGAAAATGTCTTTCTAAATACAATATAGATAACAAAATATCTTTATAAATTTAACGAATTTTAGTATATATTTTTTATTTTGTTTTTAGAGATTAATACGTTTTAATCGTTAAAACAAATTATATAATTTCATTAAATCTCTGTTGTTATTAAACTTTACATTTAAAAGTTTATAAATTTATGAATTGATAAATAAATTGGATAATCAATATTTATTATTCAAACTTTACTATTATTTACTTTACTATTTAAAAATCTAAATATCTTTTACTTGCAAAGTAACCGTTGTAGAACCTTAAAAATTAAAAATAATTAGAAACACTGATCGAAAATAACGAAACCAATCATCTTTTTATAATTACAATTGCAAATCAGTAAAATTATACCTGCAAATCAGTAAAGTTTTAAACGTACCTTGTTGACTTTCTTTTGACTTTGTGCATAAATCAAATGCCGGCCAATGTTATAAACTTAAAATCGGCGAACAATAAAGTACCAAATCACAATGGTACGCAACTGATACTCAAGGAAAATTTTTGCGCACTTTGTTTTAAAGTGGAGAGTATTTACATACAAAATACACAGCAGTTGTCGAAATAACATGGAAAGTGGGTATACGACGGAGCGATCAAAGCATTCCACGTCGTCAAACAGAAACTTCAATATGGAACAAGGAACAAGTACAATTTCAGATTTAAATATTAATTCCGTCAACGAGTTAAGTGATTTGTTATGCCAATTTAAATCTGACTCGGGAGTGCTTGCCCCCCATTCCTAAATTATCAAACTTGTGCATAATAAATGCTCTGAAACCGATCGAAAGGCACAAATTATTTCCCACTTTCCTGAGAGAATTCGTGGGAAAATTTAATAATAGAATTTTATTCAATTCTGTTAAGACGCTTGAAAATGCAATAAGAATTTCCTTCGCTAATGGCAGCGTTATGAAGGAGTATAACGAGTATTTTGCAAACGTCGCTTCGGACATCAGCCGTTTCTTTTTAAGATTAACAGACCAGCTGACCCTATCCAATCTTATTTTAAATTCATCAAAATCGCAGGTAGTTGTCTTTCATGGCACCCCTGCGACAAAGAAAAAATTAAAGAGACTAGCACTCTCAGCTCTATCTTCTATATTGACTAATCAACCACTCCCTACCTTCACAAGTCGAGTAAAATACCTGGGGTTCACTGTTACGGTGAACTGGTCGGCGAAAGCTGACCTGGATAGACTTAAACGTATCCTGAAGAAAGCTAGGTGGGCCCTGAAACGGGCTCAGCATCTGTCGTTGAATGGGAAAACCCAAGTGCGCCTCTGGGGTACTTGGGCTATCTCGGGATTAGTCTTCTTTTCGAGAGGACGTCCTCCAGAGCAAAGACTAAGGTTTCTCAAGCTCCTCATCTCGCGATTACCGCGCATAGTCCGCCTAGATTGGATTCTTCGGGGGGTGATAGACCCCGGGTGGTTCAGTCGAAGAGCGGCGTGTTGGATGTGCTGGAGGGCTCAGATCCCGCTGGACCTGAGGCCGTGACATCATTATGAAGACTAAATGCTATTATGAATTGTCTTATTTGAACTGCATTTGTTTTTTTTTCTAATGTCTCTTTTCGTTATTTTTTAGTGGTTATAGTTATTTAAGAAATTCCTTATCTTATCTTATTTTGCAAACAATTTAGCCCATCTGGGATCGATTACACTCAAACCTATACAATGTTTCTTAAAAATTTCGAATTTTCCCTCTTTTTTGTCTGAAGATGATCTAACTATGTTACAAAAATCCTATTGCGTCCACTCTGTCAGGCAAGTTATAGGAAAGCTAGGAGACCCCCTCCCTGTAGCTTTCTGTAAGGCAGATATCGATAACGGATTGCTTCTGTCTAAGTCCGCTTCTAACCCTTTTTAGGGTTCAACCTTCGCTTTACTTTAATTGAGGAAGTCAATCTAACATATCCTCATTGTAATAATTGCCATGGATGGGGCCATTGGGGATTTTCCTGTGGTAAAATAAAGACTTGCGGTGTTTGGGCCTCAGACACATGTTCCAGTATGTGTAAGGGCGAGATATGCTCAGCTCCTCCCTCCTGCCTTAACTGCGGGGGTAAACACCCTGCTTGGTCCCGACGATGTAATCATTTCCGGGAATACCGACAGTTGTTTGCTAAAAAAACGGCTATAAACCCTTCTCTGTAGCTGCTCATCCAGTGGATCGAATGTCAAATTCTGATATAATTTTTCTTCTGGACAATACTAAAAAGATGTTAATGTCACAATTTCAAGCGATGTTGACTCCTCTGATCTCGGCACTCGTGGGGGCGGACTCTGCCCCAATTCCTGCTGAATGTAACCCCCCCCCAATCCAAGAAGAGGGGGCTTCCGCAAATAAAGTTCCACCGCTTAAAATTGGAAAGCTTCTTAATAACATGAACATGGTTGGCGCCTCACTGGGAAATGAAGATATTGCCCAGGGAGCTCTGGCCCTTGATGGGGCTAGTGGCAAGGGGGTAACTTCCTTGCGCCTAGCTCTGTCTAGGCTGGCTGCCCCTGTCTAGTGAGTAAATCCGAGCCTTTTTCACTGAATATTCTTCAGTGGAATTCGGGAGGTGCTTCCGCACTTAGACTTTTATCTGGTGGAGATGCAGATGTTATAGTCCTTCAGGAGACGCGGTCTATCCGTCTCCCCCAGGACATTACTCGATTTTTCCCAAAGCACACATATTCCCACTATACTCCGTACATAACCTTACCCCACTTCTCTTCATCTCAAGGACTCTTAACCCTACTTAAATGCTCCTTAAGGTCTTCCCTCATATTAAATTACTCTTGTCCAGCCCTCTCCTGTCTAGTAGTGTCACTCGTTAAGAACGGTAAACGCCTCAGTATAGCCAATGTCTACATACGTCCAGGGGAGATTCACAAGAACCGCGACCTCCTGGACGGTATTATTGATAGCGGCTATGACATGATACTTGGAGACTTCAACGACAGAACTGGTCGTTGGATCAACGCGTCACTTCGCAGAGCTAGGAACGGTTATCTTATTCACAAACCACCGACCCCTACCTTTCATTGCACATCAACAAATTCAATCCTCGACATTTTACTGCTTCACTCAAGGTGGTTGCTTAAACCTCTCTGTACGGAGCAGTCGCGCCAACAATTGTCCACCTCTCATGACCTAATTCGCTGGAGAATTGAGGAAGATACATTGCTTCGAAGGAGGTTTCACTTTGATCCGATCAGAGTAGTCTTATTCCAGGCGGCTATCCGACTCTTTCCCCGAATAGGAAATCTGAGTCTGAACGAATTTAATACCTACCTCTCTTCGCAAGCTACCGCGATTCTATCGACTACCTATAAAGGTCCTAGCAATATCACTGAACAGGTCCATACAATCTCACTCCGACGAAACTCAAGGTCATAGCAAAATTACTGAACCTCCCTAATCTCTCTGCTTCCGCCAAACAGGCCCTCTCGAATGAATATGGAGCACTAGATACAGGTTCCAGCTGAGCAGGGATAGGACGAGTATCGCTCGCCTTAATCCTTTTCAGTCTTCCTTCTGGAAGATATTCAAGAAGGAGAAGTTTGTTTGCTAGAAGGATAGAGCATTGAGTTGGATAGGAAATGTAGGCCTTGATAAAGTTTTGGAGGTGTCACTAGCCCTACACAACGATGGAGCCACTCAATCACCTCAACCAATCCCGCCTTGGTGTAACTTCAGAAGTAGGGATCTTTCTGTTACGGATATTCTTAACTCCTGGGGTCCACTCCCGGGCACCTCCAAATCCGTCCTTCCACTTTCTTCTCGGGTCAGACAGCTTTTGACAGCTGATCAGAGAAGAGAGGTGGCCGTAACTATGCTTTTAGCCTCTTCATCCGATGTAGCAGGCATCAATATTAGTAAACGTGTTTTTATTCATAAGAAAAAATCCTGTTCATGTCCAAAAGACCTGCGACCCATTTTGATTCAAAATTCCCTCGTGTCGATTTACGAAAAAGCGCTTGCGCAAAAAATCCGCGACCATTTAAGTAGGCGAAATTTGATCCCTCCAGGTTTTCATGGGTTCGTCAAAGGTCGCTCGGTCCATTCAGCAGTAGGTGAGGTGGAGCAGTTTTGTCGGGAAAATAGCCATCGCCTAGTTGTGGCTATTTTCCTTGACTTTTCTGCTGCATTTGACCGCATCTCCATTCCTTTTGTGATCTCTTCTCTCAGGTCCCTCGGGTTGCCTGCGAGAATTGTGAACAGGGTGGAGATTCTGCTGTACACCAAACGGTTTTATTATAATGACGACCCTGATGCGCGTCAGTTTTACCCTATTACGAGTGTGCGTCAAGGTTCACCTCTTTCTCTTGTCTTATATCTTGCTGCTTCCATTAATCTATTCAAAATATTTAAACGCGAACAACGTCTTGTGGTGTATGCTGATGACACCACAGCCCTGTTCTCTGGACACATGTGCAAAGACGTAGTTTCCGAAATCAGCCGCTTCTTTTTAAGATTAAAAGACCAGTTTCCCAAATCCAATCTTATCTTAAACTCCGCCAAATCGCAGGCGGTTGTCTTTCATGGCACCACTGCAACAAAGAAAAAACTTAAGAGATTAGCACTCTCTGCACTCTCCTCCATATTTGCCTCTGAACCACTCCCCACCTTCACAAGTCGAGTAAAATACCTGGGGTTCACCGTTACGGTGAACTGGTCGGCGAAAGCTGACCTGGATAGACTTAAACGTATCCTGAAGAAAGTCAGGTGGGCTCTGAAACGGGCTCAGCATCTGTCATTGAAAGTGAAAGCCCAGGTGCGCCTTTGGAGTACCTGGGCTATCTCAGGATTAGTCTTCTTCTCTAGAGAACGTCCCCCGAGCAAAGACTAAGGTTCCTGAAGCTCCTCGTCTCTCGTTTACCCAGCGTAGTCCGCACTGATTAGATCCTTCGGCGGGTGAAAGACCGAGGGTCGTTCAGTCGGAAGGCGGCGTGTTGGATCGGTTAGGGTACAGATCCCCATGGATTTGAGGCCATAATGTTTTAAAGAAGACTGACATGCAACTTTGAAGATTGTCAATTCATCTCGAAAAAGATTAGATAAAGGCTTGATAGTAGGTAGTTATTAAACAAGGTAGTTATTACCTTGTTTAAATCAAAGTAAACTCTAATGTTACCTTTTATTTATAATAACAAAACTTGATATTAGCAATCTTGATTTGGGTAAACATTTGTTATATAAACAAATGTTTAGATTATTGATTGTATATACAAAAAAGTAAAACTATTTGTATAAGCATTTGTTGCATTAAAAGGTATCAAACATTTGATATGACATATCTATCAGTCAAAACATTTATGTAACAAATGTTTTGTTATATTATAAACATAAACAAATGTTTTGGCTTAACGTGTTATCCCTGTCAATCTTTTGACACCAAGATCTACAGTATTACAGCAAAGGAATATAATTCGCGTAAGCTCTTACATAATAATGTAAGATTATAACATTATATAATATATAATAATGTTATAATATAATTAAATGCAATGATTATGGTTAATTTATTGATTTTTATTATTTTTTTATTCATTTTTAGTCTCTAATTTGTTTTTATTACATTGATTTTAACAATCTAACTAAATGATTGTTAATATTGTCTAACTTTGAATGGTTAAAAAATATTAAAACGTTAAATCAAGAATACATCAATTTTCGAAGGAATACAACATAATTGGAGACCATTACGATAATGGTCTGTTAGTAAAAAACATTAAAAACATTCTATTTGATTGCATCTGTGAGCTGAAATTGTTCCGATTGTGGCATGATATTATCCTCACAGGTATTGATCTTATTTTTGATACGGCAGGACGCTACTAATCAGTCCGGGTGAATCTCATCAAATGAGACCCACCCCGGACTGGGTCAGTCAATGTAGGCTGACCCAGTCCCTGTAGGTGAGCTGACCCAGCCACTGTAGGTATGGGTAGGCCAATGTAGGCTGACCCAGACCTACATTTCACGTTTCTGCACTTCATTATCTGCTTTCTTTGTTGACTGATGCTGATCAGATTTGAACTCAGGACGTCTGTATCGTCATTCAACGCAACATCCACAAAGCTGGCTGCACCCGAGGTTTAGATATACATTTCTGTATATTACCTTTTTTCTGTATATTACTTTATAATTATAAAACTATTATAAAATATTTCAAGCCACAAACATTTTTGAGACATTTTTCATTATCAAAATGTTTTAAGAGATTTAATTATTTAAAATTTTTATAGTTGTTTAAATTTTTTAATTACATTTGTTTAGTTCATACGTTTTTTTAGAAACCCGAGGTAAAGACATACATTTCTGTATGTTACATTTTTTCTGAAAATTACGTTTTGATTATAAAACTATTATAAAATATTTCAAGCCACTAACATCTTTGAGATATTTTTCATCATCAAAATGCTTTTAAGAGATTTAAAAATTCAAAATTTCTATAGTTGTTTAAATTTTTTAATTACATTTGTTAAATTCATACGTTTTTTAGAAACACATGAATGAATTTAATTTAATATAACTTTTATTCAATAAAAGGCTAACAACAAAATTTAAAATTTATTAAATTTTTTAGAAAATACTATATTATTGTATTAAAAAAATGTCTTTTTAAATACAATATAGACAACAAAATATCTTTATAAATTTAACGAATTCTAGTATATACTTTTTATATTGTTTTTAAAGATTGATACGTTTTAATCTTTAAAACAAATTATATTATTAAACTTTACATTTAAAAGTTTATAAATTTTTGAATTGATAAATAAATTTGATAATCACTTTTTATTATTCAAACTTTACTACTATTGACTTTACTATTTAAAAATCTAAATATTTTTTACTCGCAAAGTAACCGTTGTAGAACCTTAAAAATTTAAAATAATTAGAAATACTGATCGAAAATAACGAAACCAATAATCTTTTTATAATTACAATTGCAAATCAGTAAAATTATACCTGCAATCAGTAAAGTTTTAAAAGTACCTTGTTGACTTTCTTTTAACATTGTTTTATGATCTTTGTGCATAAATCAAATGCCGGCCAATGTTATAAACTTAAAATCGGCGAACAATAAAGTACCAAATCACAATGGTACGCAACTGATACTCAAGGAAAATTTTTGCGCACTTTGTTTTAAAGTGGAGAGTATTTACATACAAAATACACAGCGGCAATTATTACAGTTACACTGTTACAATTGTACAAAGCTACATTTATTTCTTGTGGCACATATTATTTGTAGTGTCAGCAAATCAATCGTAAATTTAGAAATCATGTAAGTTTTTATTTTACTATTTATACAAAAATAGTTAATACCTTGTTTAAATCAAAGTAAACTCTAATTAACTATTTTACTTATCATAACAAAATTTGATATCATCTATCTTGATGATAGATGGCTTGGTTTTCTAAGTCATTTCATCTATCTTGGTTTTCTAAGTCATTTCAATTCTTGATAAATAATTTTTTTCATATAAAATATGAAAAAAAAATTTATATGATAAATTTTTTTCATATATTCACTTTTGTAATACATTTTGATGATAAACTTTTCGTGTCAACCAAAATAACATGTTATTTTTTAGAATTTGCTTTTTGTAGACAACATTTTATTCTTAAAAGAATATTTCATTTATTTTTTACATGATTGGTTTCGGTAAAAAAAATTGTAGAAAATTAAATAATAAAATTTGTCAATGAGCGATCTTATTAAGTAAGAAATATAACCTTTAGTAACAAGATTTGATTTACTTTTTTTGTTATAAATTTATTCGAAAAATAATCTTTATTTATTTCGTCAAATTTAATAAATTTGAATTAGTAATTAAAAATATTATCAAATGTTTTATAATATATTAAACATTGAGATCATATAATAATGATAATAATTTTGTTTAGATCATTTAAATAACGTTTTTCAAAGGCGATAAAGGTTCAAAGTGAATCATTTAAACTTATCGTCAAAGTGGATAACTTTAAAATAGTAATTTAAAAAATAAAAATAATTATTGTATTTCGAATGATCAAATCTTCTAAAATTATATCATTTTTACCATATATATTATTTAAAATCATTTAAATCATTAAAATGATCAAATGATTGATCGTTATAAATCAAATTAAATCATTTATTCGATTATTTATTTAATTTAAAAAATATACATCTTTTTTTAAAGAATCTTACAATTTTATAATTACTCATTATTTCGTATGTGTCTTTTTTAAATATTTTTTAATATATGAAATATTTAGAAAATACTATCTAAGAAAATGTCTTTCTAAATACAATATCGATAACAAAATATCTCTATAACTTTAACGAATTTTAGTATATATTTTTTATTTTGTTTTTAAAGATTGATACGTTTTAATCTTTAAAACAAATCATTAATTTAAATTAAATGTCTTTTGTTTCTAAACTTTACATTTTAATATTTACAAATATTTGAATTGATAAGTTTTAATCTTTAAAACAAATTATATCACTAAATTGAATGTCTTTTGTTTCTAAACTTTACATTTTGATATTTACAAATATTTGAATTGATAAATAAATTTGATAATTTATAATTATTATTTAAACTTTACTATTATTGACTTTACTATTAAAAAATCTAAATATTTTTTTACTTGCAAAGTAACCGTAGAAGAACCACAAAAATTAAAAGATGCAGCACTGTACACTACAATCAGCGTAGGTGGACCTCATCAGCAGTGAGCCTACGCCTACATTTCGTGTTTCGGTCTTTTAATGATCTGCTGAAATTTTCCTCTGCTGCCTTACTGTAAAAACAAACGATACAGTTTGTAAGGAAAACATTTCCACTTGTGCAAACTGTACGTTGTTTCCGTCTTTAGTAACAAAAAGACGGAGCTAGCACTACAGTTGCCTGTAACAACAGACAATGTCTTTTGAATTTTCTTGACAGGAAACCGGAATCTGCCAGATTAATTGAATGAATAATTGCATACACGAGCGAGTATCATCATTTAGATAGATTATTTAGATAGATTATCATCTATCTAAACATTTGTTATATAAACAAATGTTTAGATTAATGTTTTTTTTAATATATTATTAATTACAACATATGGTTCCCTCAAATGGGCCAATATACATTTAACATTGTTATGTATTATTATTTATTCTAAAACATTAGAATCATCCATCCGTTCGGATCCACGACTATATGGGTGACCCCTAGTCGACCGGCACCCTCTGATTGCATGTGAGGCAGCACGACACAGCAGCAAACTTATGGACCTTCTGAGGCTACACGGGCATTCAGCATAGCTTTTATTCCCACGTGATGAACGCAATCGAGCAATTGTACTGAGCAAAACCATGGCGTCGGGTCCCGCAGCACCAGAAGCCGTGAACACCAGCGGCATAAATCTACTCCTTTCGATATCGATGATACGTTCCGCGTATTTTGATCTTTTTCTCGCTTCATGAAAATCAAATGCAGCTTTTCTCGTAGACGCACACGATGGAGCAAAATGGTTGAAAACCGTAACGTCAAAAAACGTTCGCACATATCTGGCGTCAGAAAGCCCAATGCAGACGATGTCGAGTCGCGCGTCGTCACTTCGACAAGTGACCCGATGATCAAAACAGTGATCACTATCTACCCGTTGTAATATCGGTTCGACACCAACCCCAGTACACACCTGTGATATTTTGGTGGCCAAGAAATCGCGTAAGGCGTTATGCCTTGTTATTACAACACCTCCTCGCTTGCACGAAAGCAAATGTGGGAGTTTCGCATCATCACCACACACACACTTGTCCTTGGGAATCCCGATAGGGTCAAAGCCATATCGCAACGCAAGAGCATCTCTGAATTCTTGTGGACACAAATGACTGAATTCAGCTTTCACTGGAACTGCACTAATCCAAGAGGAAGCACCCTGTCCCAGTGCAAATTCCAGGGCTTGATGCATTGAGGCGGGTAAGATTGATCGAATGTATGCCAAACGCTCATCCACAACTTTTTGTCGTTCTTGATTCAACTCTTTTGTCAAGTTATTCTGAGCATCCCTGAGAAGATCACCTTGTAGCCCACTATCAAATGTTTTACAAAATTTTTTCGAGCTTTCGAACTCGGTCAAAGCTGCGCTTACTGGATCAACAATGCCCATTCCACCCTTTGAAATTGGTGACGAAATCAACGCGTGCATAACTGAGTTTAGATCTTGATCGAAAAGTGAGGGAGCCAAACCACTGAATATAGTATCCCGTAAGGACAAATACAGATCCGTTTCACTTGGTGTCGATCTCATAAAGTGTGTCCATTTCCATTGTATTGACTTATTGAATCCTGAGAAAGCAGCATGGGGATCAAATCGTGATACAGTAGATATACGAGAAACAAGCTCAGTCCACTTTAATATTTTACTTTTTGTAATTTCCTTTACAAATTCGCCTGAGCCAATTGGCGCACCAAGCACCTCGATGCCATCGAACCGTGTCTCAATGTCTGCGGGAAGTGGATACACCCCTTCGGATTGCGGATGAAGGAGCATCTTGGTTTTGCTAGGGTTCACATTATATCCGAATTTTGGTCCTTGGATTTGGAGAAGTTGCCATACACGCAACAGATCCTCAGGCAAACCTACAAAATTCGCATCGTCAGCAAACCAACGCTGAACAATGTTTGGCACGACTTGCTTGATCATACTTATCAATGGTAAGGATGCCATTGCGAAGGCAGCCATTGCTAAGGGATCTCCCTGGGTTACTCCCTCGCACGATGCTAAAGATCCACCACCAAGTACCAGTTCTGCGTCGCCCGCATAAATGTTAGATAAGGACTGTGCTAGCCCAGGGCAAGTGTGTTTGATATTGTATAGCATAACATTTCGATTGACAGAGTTGAACGCATTCTTAGCGTCGACAGCGAGAAGTCCATAGCTCTGGTTAGAAGAATACGTATCGCGAAGCGAGTGAATCGCAAAATCGATCCCATTTCGCTGGGATGCGCAAAGTTGGACAATCCCGGCTACGTCTTGAAGATCATCTTTGACGCAGGACAATATGGTTTTACTGACAATGCGGCGAACAACCTCTGATACACCAATCGGTCTAATTTTCCCATTATTCTTTGGTATTGATATCAACCGGCAAGCAGTAAACGCCTCTAACATCCGAGGGCTGAGTTGAATAGTGCTAAGGCTCACTGCAAAATTTGCCAAAGCATCCACTAGAGCCTTGGAATGCACGGAGAAGCTATTCAAGAGTTGTCTCCAAGCCATCGCATCCAGCCCTGATGGGCCAGCTCCACCTGAGGTTTTGTTGGCCGCTCGGATGATAGCTTCCCCATCTATGACAGAGAAGAGCGAAGGATGATGCTCTCTAACATTCGGCAAATCTCGTTGTAATAAAGCGGACGCATCAGCATCTGCGGCTGTTGGGTGTAGATTCTGCAGGTGTTCACGTACAGTCAAACCATCGACAATCGAATCAGGATCTAGAATGCTCGACTGTTGGTTCTCTTCTAATATGGCAGTCGCCGCTGACAGCTTTCCACTTGTGACCAACTTGACATAGCGCTTTATCCAATCGTCAGTACGTGGGCTCGAACGCATAGGCATGCAACGTCGCTGTAATATTCTTGCCTCATTGAAAACATCGACGAATCTGCCATTTTTCCATAGTCTGATTCTGCGCTCCAGTGCTTTTCGGATCTCGGACACCTTTCTAGATGGAAGACGTTGCAAAACGCACCGGGACAAAATAGTGGCCTTTTTAAGTGCAAACATATCATGGTTATCAGCTTCGGCTGCAATCTGATAGAGGCTAGCAAGCATTTCAACGAATTCATTCGACGCAGCACATCTTGGGAGTCGCATCGCACTAGGCCTCCATTGTATCACCACATCATAAATCGCCTGAAGTGAAAGAGACTGCCTATCAACAGGGTCGTGCAAGTTATCTACAATTGGATTATCAGTTGTCCGTGTACTGCCACTATCAGTAAGGGGATTCAAATCCGCCACTCTACCTACTGGTTCAGCAGCAGAGGTTAAACACACTGTCTGAGGTCCAATATGCACGCTATTGTTACATGCAGGTGCACGGCAATTAACGCAAGGAGCTCCTGCCTTCGCACATTTGCAACCTTTGCACTTTGCTGATGGACCATTACATCCACAGCATAGCCTCTGGTTAGACGGTATTCCTTTGGGCATACAAGGCGACGTTCAATTGTTAGTTTCGATTGTCTTTGTGTCACAAAGTAAGTTGTAATCTTCCGCGCGAGTGCTCAACCCGGGAAGTACCCTGGGTGTACGACCTTACGTCCTCTAAAACGCAGTCCTCTGAAACGCGGTCCTCTGAAACGCAGTACTCTGAAACGCAGTCCTCTGAAACGCGGTCCTCTGAAACGCAGTCCTCTGAAACGCAGTTGTAAGAACTTTAATAATCAATACTTTTTTAACGTTTTTTTAGATTAATGTTTGTATATACAAAAAAGTGAAGGTTTTTTGTATAATCATTTGTTGCATTTCAAAGGTATCAAACATTTGACATGACAAAACATAAATGCAACAATTGTTTTGTTATATAATAAACATAAACAAATGTTTTGGCTTAACTTGTTTTTTTTGTCAATCTTTGGCAACTAAGATCTACAGTATAACAACATAGGAATATAATTCGCGTAAGCTCTAACATAATGATGTAAAATGTAATAATTTAATTTTACGCAATGAGATTGGTACATGATTTATTGGTTTTAATTATTTTCTATTTATTCTTAGTCTTTAATTTGTTTTTACATTGTTTTTAACATTCTAACTAAATGATCGATAATATTTGTCAAACTTTGAATGTTTAAGAAATATTAAAACGTTTAATCAAAAAGACATCACCTTTCGAAGGAATACAACACAATTTGAGACCATTACGATAATGGTATGTTAGTAGAAAAGAACATTAAAATATTATAAAATATTTCAAGCCATAAAGTCTTTTAAATTTTTTTAATCATGAAAATGCTTTTAGAAGATTTAAAAATTCAATATTTTTATAGTTGCTTGAATTTTTTTTATAACATACATGTTAAACTCATACATGTTTATCAGATGTTCATACAATAGATACTTATGATTATTTAATTTGTAAAATTAGTATAATTATCTAAATAACAACGTTGGTTGTTACTAATTATAATAATTGTACTTACTAATTACTATATTTATATTAAAAAGTACAAAAAAGTATAAAATTAATTATTTTTATTTTTTTAAAACTAAATATATTTTGTATATGTTAAAAAGTACATTTCATTGTATATTATTTGAATTATTTACAAAAATTACATTCATTATGAATAACCGTAGGTTTTTAATTTATAAAATTTATTTTATCAGTATTACAAATACATTTAGTAACTTGAATTAATAGTAATTTTAAAAATTATTAAATATTTATGCTAATCATTTTAAAATTATTAAATTATTGTATAACCTTTTTTTTGAAATTTATTTGTAAATTAATTAAATCATTTCGTAAATTTGTTTCAGAAATGGTTTTATAAGTCATTTTAATTATTATTCTTGATAAATAATTTTTTTTCATATAAAATATAGCACTTTTGTCGTAAATATATCATTTATTCAATTATTTATTAAATTTAAAAAATATACATCTTTTTTTTTAAAGAATCTTACAATTTTATAATTACTCATTGTTTTGTATGTGTCTTTTTTAAATATTTTTAATATATGAAATATATTAAAAAGCGACAAAAGCGCTTTTAAAAAGCGACTTGTACGACAAAAGCGCTTTTGTCGTACAAGTTTAATCAAAAATATGATTTGTGAAATAAGCAAATTCAGAAAAAGGATATTTACAGTATTTTGTATTAAGAAATTATATTGTATAATAGTTTTGTCAAACATTTTGATGATAAACGTTTTTGTATCAACAAAAATAACATGTTATTTTTTAGAATTTGCTTTTTGTAGACAACATTTTATTCTTAAAAGAATATTTCATTTATTTTTTACATGATTGGTTTCGGTAAAAAAATTGTAGCAAATTAAATAATAAAATTTGTCACTGATTGATCTTAGTAAGTAAGAAATATAACCTTTAGTAACAAGATTTGATTTACTTTTTTTGTTATTAATTTATTCGAAAAAAACTCTTTATTTCTTCAAATTCTATAAATTTAAATTAGTAATTAACAATATTATCAAATGTTTTATAATATATTAAACATTGAGATCATATAATAATGATAATAATTTTATTGAGATCATTTAAATAACATTTATCAAAGGCGATAAATGTTCAAAGTGAATCATTTAAACTTATCGTCAAAGTGGATAACTTTAAAATAGTAATTTAAAAAATAAAAATAATTGTTGAATTTCGAATGATCAAATCTTTTAAAATTATATCATTTATTCCATAAATATTATTTAAAATCATTTAAATCTTTAAAATGATCAAATGATTAATCGTTATAAATCAAATTAAATCATTTATTCAATTATTTATTTAATTTAAAAAATATACATTTTTTTAAAAGAATCTTACAATTTTAAAATTACTTATTGTTTCGTATGTGTCTTTTTTAAATATTTTGTACTGTATGAAATATTTAGAAAATACTATCTAAGAAAATGTCTTTCTAAATACAATATAGATAACAAAATATCTTTATAACTTTAACGAACTTAAGCATATATTTTTTATTTTGTTTTTAAAGATTGATACGTTTTAATCTTTAAAACAAATCATTAACCTAAATTAAATGTCTTTTGTTTCTAAACTTTAAATTTTAATATTTACAAATATTTGAATTGATAAGTTTTAATCTTTAAAACAAATTATATCACTAAATTGAATGTCTTTTGTTTCTAAACTTTACATTTTGATATTTACAAATATTTGAATTGATAAATAAATTTGATAATTTATAATTATTATTTAAACTTTACTATTATTGACTTTACTATTAAAAAATCTAAATATTTTTTTACTTGCAAAGTAACCGTAGAAGAACCACAAAAATTAAAAGATGCAGCACTGTACACTACAATCAGCGTAGGTGGACCTCATCAGCAGTGAGCCTACGCCTACATTTCGTGTTTCGGTCTTTTAATGATCTGCTGAAATTTTCCTCTGCTGCCTTACTGTAAAAACAAACGATACAGTTTGTAAGGAAAACATTTCCACTTGTGCAAACTGTACGTTGTTTCCGTCTTTAGTAACAAAAAGAAGGAGCTAGCACTACAGTTGCCGGTAACAACAGACAATGTCTTTTGAATTTTCTTGACAGGAAACCGGAATCTGCCAGATTAATTGAATAAAAATTTGCATACACGAGCGAGTATCATCATTTAGATATATTATTTAGATAGATTATCATCTATCTAAACATTTGTTATATAAACAAATGTTTAGATTAATGTTTGTATATACATAAAAGTGAAGGTTTTTTGTATAATCATTTGTTGCATTTTGAAGGTATCAAACATTTGACATGACAAAACATAAATGCAACAATTGTTTTGTTATATAATAAACATAAACAAATGTTTTGGCTTAACTTGTTATCCCTGTCAATCTTTGGCAACCAAGATCTACAGTATAAGAACATAGAAATATAATTCGCGTAAGCTCTAACATAATGACCTAATAATGTAATAATATAATTTTATGCAATGATAATGGTACATAATTTATTGGTTTTAATAATTTTCTATTTATTCTTAGTCTAATTTTATTACATTGTTTTAAAGAGACTTACTAAATGATCGATAATATTTGTCAAACTTTGAATGTTTAAGAAATATTAAAACGTTTAATCAAAAAGACATCACCTTTCGAAGTAATACAACATAATTTGAGACCATTACGATAATGGTATGTTAGTAGAAAAGAACATTAAAAATATTATAAAATATTTCAAGCCATAAAGTCTTTTAGATTTTTTTAAACATCAAAATGCTTTTAGAAGATTTAAAAATTCAATATTTTTATAGTTGTTTGAATTTTTTAATAACATACATGTTAAACTCATACATGTTTATCAGATGTTCATACAATAGATACTATAAACTATTTAATTTATAAAAAAATTAGTATAAGTATCTAAATAACAACGTTAGTTGTTACTTATTATAATAATTGTACTTATTAATAACTATATATATATTGAATAAGTATAAAGAAGTATAAAATTAATTATTTTTATTGTATATAACTAAATATATTTTGTATATGTTAAAAAGTACATTTCATTGTATATTATTTAAATTATTTACAAAAATTACATTCATTATAAATAACCGTAGGTTTTTAATTTATAAAATTTATTTTATCAGTATTACAAATACATTTAGTAACTTGAATTAACAGTAATTTTAAAAATTATTAAATATTTATGCTAATCATTTTAAAATTATTAAATTATTGTATAAACTTTTTATTTTGAAATTTATTTGTAAATTAATTAAATCATTTCGTAAATATATTTCAGAAATGGTTTTCTAAGTCATTTTAATTATTATTCTTGATAAATAATTTTTTTTCATATAAAATATAGCACTTTTGTTGTAAATATAGCGCTTTTGTCGTACAAGTTTAAGCAAACATATGCAAATTCAGAAAAAGGATATTTACAGTATTTTGTATTAAGAAATTATATTGTATAATAGTTTTGTCAAACATTTTGACGATAAGCGTTTTGGTATCAACCAAAATAACATGTTATTTTTTAGAATTTACTTTTTGTAGACAACATTTTATTCTTAAAAGAATATTTTACATGATTGGTTTCGGTAAAAAAATTGAAGCAAATTAAATAATAAAATTCGTCACTGAGCGATCTTAGTAAGTAAGAAATATAACCTTTAGTAACAAGATTGGATTTGCTTTTTTTGTTATAAATTTATTCGAAAAATAATATTTATTTATTTCGTCAAATTTAATAAATTTGAATTAGTAATTAAAAATATTATCAAATGTTTTATAATATATTAAACATTGAGATCATATAATAATGATAATAATTTTATTGAGATCATTTAAATAACGTTTATCAAAGGCGATTAAGGTTCAAAGTAAATCATTTAAACTTATCGTCAAAGTGGATAACTTTAAAATAGTAATTTTAAAAATAAAAATAATTATTGTATTTCGAATGATCAAATCTTCTAAAATTATATCATTTATTACATAAATATTTTTTAAAATCATTTAAATCATAAAAATGATCAAATGATTAATCGTTATAAATCAAATTAAATCATTTATTCAATTATTTATTTAATTTAAAAAATATACATTTTTTTAAAAGAATCTTACAATTTTATAATTACTCATTGTTTCGTTTGTGTCTTTTTTAAATATTTTTTACTATATGAAATATTTAGAAAATACTATCTAAGAAAATGTCTTTCTAAATACAATATAGATAACAAAATATCTTTATAACTTTTACGAATTTAAGCATATATTTTTTATTTTGTTTTTAAAGATTGATACGTTTTAATCTTTAAAACAAATCATATAACTAAATTGAATGTCTTTTGTTTCTAAACTTTACATTTTAATATTTCCCAATATTTGAATTGATAAGTTTTAATCTTTAAAATAAATTATATAACTAAATTGAATGTCTATTGTTTCTACTAACAAAATTTGATATCATTTGATAACATTTGTTATATAAACAAATGTTTAGATTAATGATTGTATATACAAAAAAGTAAAACTGTTTGTATAAGCATTTGTTGCATTAAAAGGTATCAAACATTTGACATGACATATCTATCAGTCAAAACATTTATGTAACAAATGTTTTGTTATATTATAAACATAAACAAATGTTTTGGCTTAACGTGTTCCCTGTCAATCTTTTGACACCAAGATCTACAGTATTACAGCAAAGGAATATAATTCGCGTAAGCTCTAACATAATAATGTAAGATTATAACATTATATAATAATTTTATAATATAATTAAATGCAATGATTATGGTACATAATTTATTGATTTTTATTATTTTTTTTATTTATTTGTAGCCTCAAATTTGTTTTAATTACTTTGATTTTAACAATCTAACTAAATGATTGTTAATATTGTCAAACTTTGAATGGTTTAAAAATATTTAAACGTTAAATCAAGAATACAACTTTCGAAGAAATACAACATAATTGGAGACCATTACGATAATGGTCTGTTAGTACAAAACATTAAAAACATTCTATTTGATTGCATCTGTGAGCTGAAATTGTTCCGATTGTGGCATGATATTATCCTCACAGGTATTGATCTTATTTTTGATACGGCAGGACGCTACTAATCAGTCCGGGTGAATCTCATCAAATGAGACCCACCCGGACTGGGTCAGTCAATGTAGGCTAACCCAGTCCCTGTAGGTGAGCTGACCCAGCCAGTGTAGGTATGGATAGGCCAATGTAGGCTTACCCAGACCTACATTTCACGTTTCTGCACTTAATTATCTGCTTTCTTTGTTGCCTGATGCTGATCGGATTTGAACTCAGGAAGTCTGTATCGCGATTCAACTTATCATCCACTAAGCTGGCTGCACCAGTGGTGTAGATATACATTTATGTATATTACCTTTTTTCTGAATATTACTTTATAATTGAAAAACTATTATAAAATATTTCAAGCCCTAAACGTCTTTGACATATTTTTTATCATCAAAATGCTTTTAGGAAATTTAAAAATTCAAAATATATATTGTTGTTTGAATTTTATAATTACATTTGTTAAATTCATACGTTTTTTAGTAAAACATGTATGAATTTAATTTTATATATATTTTTTATTCAATTAAAGGCTAACAACAAAATTTAAAATTAATTGAATATATTAAATAAAATTTACATAATTATTAATTATTTGATTTAGTTTCATAGATGACGTTCTTTACAAACAAAACAAAAAAATTTGAAATTAACAATTGTTATTGAATTAGTAATTAAAAAATTTTTAAATTATTAAATGTTTTTTTTATTATCAAATGTTTTGTTATATATTAAACATTAAGATCATTCAAATAAGGATAATAATTATATTGAGATCATTAAAATTACTTTTATCATAACGATAAACGTCAAAAAAATAAAAAAGTAATCATTTAGATAGTAATTAAATTACTGTTTTATTTACTTTTTTCAATAGTAATTTAAAAAATAAAAACAATTATTGTATTTCGAATGATTAAATCTTTTAATCATTTATGTAATTCATGATATTTATTCCATAAATATCATTATAAATCATTTGAATCATTAAAATAATCAAATGATTAATCATTACAAATTAAACAAAATTATTTATTTAATAATTTTTTTAGCCTAAACAATTATACATCATTTTTATTTAAAGAATAGTATCTTACATTTTTATAATTACCCATTGTTTCGTATAAATATCTTTTTTAAACAGTTTTTACTATATAAAATATTTAGAAAATACTATATTATTGTATTTAGAAAATGTCTGTCTAAGTACAATACAGATAACAAAATATCTTTATAAATTTTACGAATTTTAGCATATATTTTTTATTTTGTTTTTAAAGATTGATACGTTTTGATCTTTAAAACAAATTATTTTATTTTATTTAATGTCTATTGTTATTAAACTTTACGTTTAAAAGTTGATAAATTTTTGAATTGATAAATATATTTGATAATCAATATTTATTATTCAAACTTTACTATTATTGACTTCACTATTTAAAAATCTAAATAATTTTTACTTGCAAAGTAAACGTTGTAGAACCTTAAAAATTTAAAATAATTAGAAACACTGATCGAAAAAAACGAAACAAATCATCTTTTTAATTACAATTGAAAATCAGTAAAATAATACCTGCAAGTCAGTAAAGTTTTAAACTTACCTTGTTGACTTTATTTTAACATTGTTTTATGATCTTTATGCATATATCAAATGCCGGCCAATTTTATAAACTTAAAATCGGCGAACAATAAAGTACCAAATCACAATGGTACGCAACTGATACTCAAGGAAAATTTTTGCGCACTTTGTTTTAAAGTGGAGAGTATTTACATACAAAATGCACAGCGGCAATTATTACAGTTACACTGTTACAATTGTACAAAGCTACATTTATTTCTGGTGGCACATATTATTTGTAGTGTCAGCAAATGAATCGTAAATTTTCATACATTTATTTTATAACTGTCAAATGAGTAAATTTAGCATGTCGGAGCGTTCAAAGAACTCAATGAAAACTAATTTTCCTGCCAATGCAATAAACGAGGTAAGTGGAGATTTAGGTTCTCTTGAATATATTCCGGAGGGTGAACTTCCCCCGGTACCAAAATTATCCAACCTCGTGATTATCAGACTTTTGGTGCCTCTGGAAAGGCAGAACATGTTTAATGTTTTTATAAGGGGCTTTGTGATCGATTTAAAAAAGGATATTGTTCAATGCGATTAAATATTATGAATCTGAGATTAAAATCTCATTCTGCACTCCTGATCTGGCAATGTCGTACGTCGACTACTTTAAAAAAGAGCATTCGGAACAAGGTATAATTGCTTCCAAACCAATCCTGGCAACAATAAAGATAAATAACATGCCCACATACATTTCAGAACAAGATATATCAGCCCTAGAAACTGATTACAAAATCTCTAACGTGCGCTTTATAAAAGGGATTAAAGGCTTCCCCATTCCCGTGGCGTTCTGCAATGCCCCGGTTGATGAAGCTCTACAACTATCGATTTCGACATGCAATCCTTTTATGGGGTATAATTTGAGATTTTCAATAATCGAAACCGACTCACTAACGTACCCTCACTGCAACAATTGCCATCAGTGGGGGCATTGGTTTGCTGGCTGTTCTCTACCCCATAAGTGCGGCGTGTGTGGTACAACTGCTATACATTCTGAGAAGTGCGAAAGTAAGCCATTTTGCGCAAACTGCGGTGGTGAGCACCCCGCATGGTCAAAAAAGTGTAAAATCTTTAAAGCGTACCAAAAGAGACACAGGGGTGTGACAGCAAAACCGACTAGCTTCGTGGAAGCTGTCTCGTCTAACAAGAAAGACGACAGGATGCCGGATACAGAAATTCTTAAACTTATTGAAATGCAGCATCAGGCATCAATGATTCAACTTGAAAAATTGGTCCAAAAATTGGTGGGTCAATTAGCGGAATCCTTCCGTTCTCCTCCTTCTGGGAAGACTAACAATATTAAGAAGCCACCAAAATCTAAGAAACGAAACGGGTCAGCGCTGAGCATAGCTGCTCTGAAGCTTGCTCGGAAGGATTCGATCTGGGCTATGGCTAACGAGGGAAATGAAGATATTGCCCGTGGGCAAGCGACTCCATTTGTCGTGACGGGAAGCGGTAAAGGCGACCTTTCCGCCTCTAGTTGCGACTAGGTGGAGGGCGTCCCACTTCGGTAACACTTACGCAATGGGAAGTAATCAAGGACTTTTTTCACTGAATATCCTTCAGTGGAATTCGGGAGGTGCTTCCGCCCTTAGCCTTCTATCTGGTAGAGATGCAGATGTTATAGTCCTTCAGGAGACGCGGTCTATCCGTCTCCCCCAGGATATTACTCGATTTATCCCTAAGCACATATACACCCACTTTACTCCTTACATAACCCCCCCCTCACTCCTCTTCATCTCAAGGTCTTTTAACCCTAGTAAAAAGCTCATTAAGATCATCCCTCCTATTAAACTACTCTTGTCCAGCCCTATCTTGTTTAGCTATATCACTTTGTAAGAACGGTAAGCGTATAAGCATAGCCAATGTCTATATTCGGCCAGGAGAAATTCACAAGAACCGTGACCTTCTGGATCAAATATTGGGGAGCGGTTATGACATGTTACTTGGTGACTTCAACGACAGAACTGGTCGTTGGATTAATGCAGCACTCCGAAGAGCAAGGATCGGCTATCTTATTCATAAACCACCTTCCCCAATCTTTCATTGCTCTACAACAAATTCTCTCCTCGACATATTACTGCTACATAAGATGTGGTTGTTGAAACCCATTTGCACCGAGCAGTCGCGTCAACAACAGACCACCTCTCATGACCTAATTCGCTGGCGGCTAGATGACGATACGTTGCTTAGAAGAAGGTTTCACTTTGATCCTATTAGAGTGGCCTTCTTTCAGGCAGCTATCCAACTCTTCCCCAGAATTGGAATTGAGAGTTTGACCGAATTTAATTCCTACCACTCATCGCAAGCTACCGCGATCCTTTCGACTACCTATAAAGGTCGAATATACAATCCTACTCCAACAAAGCTCAAGGTCCTAGCTAAAATGTTGCACCTTCCCAATCTCTCTGTTTCCGCCAGACATATCCTCTCGAATGAATATTGGAGCTCTAGATATAGGCTCCAGCTGAGCAGGGATAGGGCAAGCATTGCTCACCAAAACCCTTCTCAGGCTTCCTTCTGGAAGATATTCAAGAAGGAGAAATTTGTTTGCTGGAAGGATAGAGCCTTGGTTTGGATTGGTAGCATAGGCCTTGACAAAGTTTTAGAGGAGTCACTTTCCTTACACAATTATGGAGCCACTCAATCTCCCCAACCAATCCCGCCTTGGTGTGACTTCAGGAGTAGGGACTTGTCTGTTACAGATATCCTTAACTCCTGGGGACCACTCCCGGGCACCTCCAAATCCCACGCGCCACTCACCACTCGTGTCTGTCAGCTTTTGACATACAGTCAGAGAAAGGAGGTCGCCATCACAATGCTATTAGCCTCCCCGTCTGACATAGCGGAAATCAACATCAGCCGTCGAGTTTTTTTTACCTAAAAAGAGATTAATCACTTGTCCTAAAGATCTGCGGCCCATCTCGATTCAAAACGCCCTCATATCCATCTACGAGAAAGCGCTTGCGCGTAGAATCCGCGTTCATTTATGTAGGCGTAATTTGATCCCACCGAGTTTTCATGGGTTTGTCAAAGGGCGCTCGGTCCATTCAGCAATTGGTGAAGTGCATCAGTTTTGTCAGGATAATAGTCATCAGCTTGCTGTGGCTGTTTTTTCTTGATTTTTCAGCTGCATTTGACCGGATCTCCATTCCCTTCGTTATAGTCTCTCTCAGGTCCCTCGGGTTGCCTGCGAGAATTGTTAACAGGGTGGAGATATTGTTGTACACCAAGCGGTTCTACTATGAAGACGACCCTGATGCGCGTCAGTTCTACCCTATTACAGGTGTACCTCAAGGATCCCCACTTTCTCCTATCTTATATCTTGCTGCATCCATTGTATTATTCAAGAATTTTAAACGTGATCAACATCTAGTGGTATATGCTGATGATACCACAGCCTTGTTCTCTGGACGCAGGTGCAAAGATGTAATCTCTGACATCAGCCGTTTCTTTTTAAGATTAAAAGATCAGTTGCCCCCATCCAATCTTATTTTAAACTCCTCTAAATCACAGGTGGTTGTCTTTAATGGCGTTCCTGCCACCAAAAAGAAACTTAAGAGACTAGCACTCTCTACACTCTCCTCCATTTTGCAGCATCAACCACTCCCCATCTTCACGAGTCGAGTAAAATATCTGGGGTTCACCGTTACGGTGAATTGGTCGGCGAAAGCTGACCTGGATAGACTTAAACGTATCCTGAAGAAAGCTAGGTGGGCTCTGAAACGGGCCCAGCATCTGTCATTGAATGGGATAACCCAAGTGCGCCTCTGGGGTACTTGGGCTATCTCGGGATTAGTCTTCTTCTCACGAGGACGTCCCCCAGAACAAAGACTAAGGTTTCTCAAGCTCCTCATCTCGAGATTACCAACCATAGTCCGCCTTGACTGGACTCTTAGGTGTGTGAGAGACCCCGAATGGTTCAGTCAGAGGGCGGCGCGCTGGTGTGGCCGAGGGGCTCAGATCCCTCTGGACCTGAGGCCGTGAATTTAAGTTGAAGATTCCAAAATACACGTCGTGAACAGTTTCTATTTTAAGTTGTCTTTTGCATGTTTTTGTTTCTTAAGTTTTTATCAGTTATATAGTTATTAATAAAACCCTTACTTACTTACTAATCGTAAATTTTGAACTCATGAAAGTGTTTATTATACTGTATATACAAAAATAGTTAATACCTTGTTTAAATCAAAGTAAACTACAATTTACTATTTTACTTATCATAACAAAATTTGATATAATCTATCTTGATAATCATGGTTAGATAGATTATCATCTATCCAAACATTTGTTATATAAACAAATTTTTCGATAAATGTTTGTATATACAAACAGTAATTTACTTATCATAACAAAATTTGCTTTAATTTACTCTAATTTACTTACTTGTATATACAAACATTAATTTACTTATCATAACAAAATTTGCAAAATTCACTCTAATTTACTTACCATAACAAAATTCGATATCATCTATCTTGATGATCATGATTAGATAGATTATTATCCATCTAAACATTTGTTATATAAACAAATGTTTAGATTAATGTTTGTATATACAAAAAAGTGAAGGTTTTTTGTATAATCATTTGTTGCATTTTAAAGGTATCAAACATTTGACATGACAAAACATAAATGCAACAATTGTTTTGTTATATAATAAACATAAACAAATGTTTTGGCTTAACTTGTTATCCCTGTCAATCTTTGGCAACCAAGATCTACAGTATAAGAACATAGAAATATAATTCGCGTAAGCTCTAACATAATGACCTAATAATGTAATAATATAATTTTATGCAATGATAATGGTACATAATTAAGTGGTTTTAATAATTTTCTATTTATTCTTAGTCTAATTTTATTACATTGTTTTAAAGAGTCTTACGAAATGATCGATAATATTTGTCAAACTTTGAATGTTTAAGAAATATTAAAACGTTTAATCAAAAAGACATCACCTTTCGAAGTAATACAACATAATTTGACACCATTACGATAATGGTATGTTAGTAGAAAAGAACATTAAAAATATTATAAAATATTTCAAGCCATAAAGTCTTTTAGATTTTTTTAAACATCAAAATGCTTTTAGAAGATTTAAAAATTCAATATTTTTATAGTTGTTTGAATTTTTTAATAACATACATGTTAAACTCATACATGTTTATCAGATGTTCATACAGTAGATACTTTAAATTATTTAATTTATAAAAAATTTGTATAATTATCTAAATAACAACGTTAGTTGTTACTTATTATAATAATTGTACTTATTAATAACTATATATATATTGAATAAGTATAAAGAAGTATAAAATTAATTATTTTTATTGTATATAACTAAATATATTTTGTATATGTTAAAAAGTACATTTCATTGTATATTATTTAAATTATTTACAAAAATTACATTCATTATGAATAACCGTAGGTTTTTAATTTATAAAATTTATTTTATCAGTATTACAAATACATTTAGTAACTTGAATTAATAGCAATTTTTAAAATTATTAAATATTTATGCTGATCATTTTAAAATTATTAAATTATTGTATAAACTTTATATTTTGAAATTTATTTGTAAATTAATTAAATCATTTCGTAAATATATTTCAGAAATGGTTTTCTAAGTCATTTTAATTATTATTCTTGATAAATAATTTTTTTTCATATAAAATATAGCACTTTTGTCGTAAATATAGCGCTTTTGTCGTACAAGTTTAATCAAACATATGCAAATTCAGAAAAAGGATATTTACAGTATTTTGTATTAAGAAAATTATATTGTATAATAGTTTTGTCAAACATTTTGACGATAAGCGTTTTGGTATCAACCAAAATAACATGTTATTTTTTAGAATTTACTTTTTGTAGACAACATTTTATTCTTAAAAGAATATTTTACATGATTGGTTTCGGTAAAAAAATTGAAGCAAATTAAATAATAAAATTCGTCACTGAGCGATCTTAGTAAGTAAGAAATATAACCTTTAGTAACAAGATTGGATTTGCTTTTTTTGTTATAAATTTATTCGAAAAATAATATTTATTTATTTCGTCAAATTTAATAAATTTGAATTAGTAATTAAAAATATTATCAAATGTTTTATAATATATTAAACATTGAGATCATATAATAATGATAATAATTTTATTGAGATCATTTAAATAACGTTTATCAAAGGCGATTAAGGTTCAAAGTGAATCATTTAAACTTATCGTCAAAGTGGATAACTTTAAAATAGTAATTTTAAAAATAAAAATAATTATTGTATTTCGAATGATCAAATCTTCTAAAATTATATCATTTATTCCATAAATATTTTTTAAAATCATTAAAATCATTAAAATGATCAAATGATTAATCGTTATAAATCAAATTAAATCATTTATTCAATTATTTATTAAATTGCAAAAAAATACATTTTTTAAAGAATCTTACAATTTTATAATTACTCATTGTTTCGTATGTCTTTTTTAAATATTTTGTACTATATGAAATATTTAGAAAATACTATCTAAGAAAATGTCTTTCTAAATACAATATAGATAACAAAATATCTTTATAACTTTAACGAATTTAAGCATATATTTTTTATTTTGTTTTTAAAGATTGATACGTTTTAATCTTTAAAACAAATCATATAACTAAATTGAATGTCTTTTGTTTCTAAACTTTACATTTTAATATTTCCCAATATTTGAATTGATAAGTTTTAATCTTTAAAATAAATTATATAACTAAATTGAATGTCTATTGTTTCTAATAACAAAATTTGATATCATTTGATAACATTTGTTATATAAACAAATGTTTAGATTAATGATTGTATATACAAAAAAGTAAAACTGTTTGTATAAGCATTTGTTGCATTAAAAGGTATCAAACATTTGACATGACATATCTATCAGTCAAAACATTTATGTAACAAATGTTTTGTTATATTATAAACATAAACAAATGTTTTGGCTTAACGTGTTCCCTGTCAATCTTTTGACACCAAGATCTACAGTATTACAGCAAAGGAATATAATTCGCGTAAGCTCTAACATAATAATGTAAGATTATAACATTATATAATAATTTTATAATATAATTAAATGCAATGATTATGGTACATAATTTATTGATTTTTATTATTTTTTTTTATTTATTTGTAGCCTCAAATTTGTTTTAATTACTTTGATTTTAACAATCTAACTAAATGATTGTTAATATTGTCAAACTTTGAATGGTTTAAAAATATTTAAACGTTAAATCAAGAATACAACTTTCGAAGAAATACAACATAATTGGAGACCATTACGATAATGGTCTGTTAGTACAAAACATTAAAAACATTCTATTTGATTGCATCTGTGAGCTGAAATTGTTCCGATTGTGGCATGATATTATCCTCACAGGTATTGATCTTATTTTTGATACGGCAGGACGCTACTAATCAGTCCGGGTGAATCTCATCAAATGAGACCCACCCGGACTGGGTCAGTCAATGTAGGCTGACCCAGTCCCTGTAGGTGAGCTGACCCAGCCAGTGTAGGTATGGATAGGCCAATGTAGGCTTACCCAGACCTACATTTCACGTTTCTGCACTTAATTATCTGCTTTCTTTGTTGCCTGATGCTGATCGGATTTGAACTCAGGAAGTCTGTATCGCGATTCAACTTATCATCCACTAAGCTGGCTGCACCAGTGGTGTAGATATACATTTATGTATATTACCTTTTTTCTGAATATTACTTTATAATTGAAAAACTATTATAAAATATTTCAAGCCCTAAACGTCTTTGACATATTTTTTATCATCAAAATGCTTTTAGGAAATTTAAAAATTCAAAATATATATTGTTGTTTGAATTTTATAATTACATTTGTTAAATTCATACGTTTTTTATTAAAACATGTATGAATTTAATTTTATATATATTTTTTATTCAATTAAAGGCTAACAACAAAATTTAAAATTAATTAAATTATATAAAATAAAATTTACATAATTATTAATTATTTGATTTAGTTTCAAAGATGACGTTCTTTATAAACAAAACAAAAACTTTTGAAATTAACAATTGTTATTGAATTAGTAATTAAAAAATTTTTAAATTATTAAATGTTTTTTTTATTATCAAATGTTTTATAATATATAAAACATTAAGATCATTCAAATAAGGATAATAATTATATTGAGATCATTTAAATTACTTTTATCATAACGATAAACGTCCAAAAAATAAAAAAGTAATCATTTAGATAGTAATTAAATTACTGCTTTATTTACATTTTCAATAGTAATTTAAAAAATAAAAACAATTATTGTATTTCGAATGATTAAATCTTTTAATCAGTTATGTAATTCATGATATTTATTCCAAATATATCATTATAAATCATTTGAATCATTAAAAAAATCAAATGATTAATCATTACAAATTAAACAAAATTATTTATTTAATTATTTATTTAACCTAGACAATTATACATCATTTTTCTTTAAAGAATATTATCTTACATTTATATTATTACTCATTGTTTCGTATAAGTGTCTTTTTTAAATAGTTTTTACTATATAAAATATTTAGAAAATACTATATTATTGTATTTAAAAAATGTCTGTCTGAATACAATATAGATAACAAAATATCATTATAAATTTAACAAATTTTAGCATATATTTTTTATTTTGTTTTTAAAGATTGATACGTTTTAATCTTTAAAACAAATTATATAATTTTATTAAATGTCTTTTCTTATTAAACTTTACATTTAAAAGTTGATAACTATTTGAATTGATAAATATATTTCATAATCAATATTTATTATTCAAACTTTACTATTATTGACTTTACTATTTAAAAATCTAAATAATTTTTACTTGCAAAGTAAACGTTGTAGAACCTTAAAAATTTAAAATAATTAGAAACACTGATCGAAAAAAACGAAACAAATCATCTTTTTAATTACAATTGAAAATCAGTAAAATAATACCTGCAAATCAGTAAAGTTTTAAACTTACCTTGTTGACTTTATTTTAACATTGTTATTTGATTTTTTTTATGTTTTTTAACCAAGAAAAAAATTATTACAAATTAGAGTAAGTATAATGAATGATCAGATTCTAAATTCTCACCGATCGGCAAGGATTTTGTAAGCTCCGGCTTATTACTGTACTTTTTAGAGTTATTTCTTTGTGATCGCTGATATTCTTCGCTATCATGTTCATGCGATCCATGAGCGTTGCTGTGACGATTATCTTCCGATTCGGTTGATGTATTCGCGGCCGCGGTGGTGGCGGTTGTAATGAATTCGTTATTTCTTCGAACCATGTTTGAGCAACTCTTCAAAATTGATGCGATATTACAACTTTTATTCGTAATTAAGTGATTGGTGGTATTTGTTGTCACTATCATTTGTACTGCCGCTGGTGCGTCGTCATGTTGATCATGCTCAACACCTTGAACATCAACAACATTGTCGGGTAGTATAAGATCATCACACATGTTGAGAAACTTATGAATGATCTGGTTGAGATGATCATTACAATTGTCGGGTGTATGATCGGCAACACTAGATTGGCTGCAATTCATCGTGGAAATTCCGGTTTTACCATTGTCAATCATAGTTTCTTCTTGGTTACTACTCGATGATACAAAGAAAGGCGCAGCAGATTCGTCGGCACCGGGTTCGTTGATAGAACCAGAAGCAAATTTTGCAAATTCATTCGATGGATTGCAATCAAGCCCATATTTAGGATCATATGATGTAAATGACATCATTGGTATTGTTGAATTGCTGTTAAGTATAAATGATGACGATTCAAACTCCAATCCCTGTTGGGATGATCCTTACAAACATTTGTTATAAAAACAAATGTTTAGATAAATGTTTGTATATACAAACATTAATTTACTTATCATAACAAAATTTGCTTTTATTGCATATATTCTGGTTACCGTTATCAAAACTGTTGAATAAGTTTAAGAAATTTACATCAATTAAAACTATAGTCAATCAATCAAAATCTTCATTACGTTCCACAGCCATTTTTGCGTCCCCCATAGATGCAGCAAGCTCTTCCAGATTAGTATCACGGCTATGGAATCCCAATGTCTGCATTTGTACAAGTTCGGATGCATAAAGATGTTCTTGAGTTTGGTTTGGTTGTTGATTTGTCGGCTGATGTTGCTGGAGATGAAGACGATCTAATGGTTGAAACAACGAAGCAGTATAATCTTGATTTGAGTATTGTAAATTTTGAAATACTGTTGTTGCATAAGCTGTTTGTCTATTGCTTGGTGATCGAAAAGAATCCACATCAGATGAAGTAGGTTGACTATTCATTTGATTATCGACTAGACCGCTTATATTTGAAGATATCAACTGTGAATATACTTGTGGGGATGTGTCCCTAAGACGAATTAGATTCTTTAGAATTTGTACAATCGTCCTCAATGCTCGAGTATTTGTGCATAGAGCACAAATTTCAGGTATTGGCCACTGACTCATAAACTCATGAATTACACGATGTACTTGTTCTCTTTGTCCTTCGTCCTGTATAAATTCATATGTACGCAGCAGATTAAGAAGAATCTTAAGCAGATTAAGTAGAGTACCAGGATCGCAAAGAGAATTATTCATATTTGGGTTAAAACTGGATGCCCGCAACATGTCGAATAACATGAGAGGATTTTCAGCATCGACTACTAATAATTGTTGAGGGTTCATCGTAGAATACCGATTAGTGTTTTCGCTTGACGTAGATTGCAAAGGCGACTCTAAACGGTTTGAATTAGATACATATGAACTAGACGAATCGATTTGAAATGTAGTATTCTGAGATGCCACCGGGTTTGGCAGGAGGTTTGTATTTTCAGTTCCTACTTGACTAGTGTTAGCTGTACCAGATGAACTAGAATAAGTATTCAGAGGGTTATCGCCAAACTGCTCATGTGCCACATTAAGCATTGGTTCTTGAAAATCGCGATAAATTCTCTGTCGAACTTTATATCCGCTCGGTAATCTCTCAAGGTTAATCAGGGCTCTGTCATGGTTTCTCGTAATTTCCTGTATAGTTGTAGGAATACGAATCATTTCCATTGTTTGACACATTAAATCCGGATTGTTAACGAATTGTGAAACCTCGTGGTTCTGCTCCCTCACTCTTTGCATTTGTGGATTGTTAAGCTTAATTGAACTAAGCAATGCAGGATTACTCATAAGTCTTTGAGCCAAATTATTACTTAGAAGGTTTTGAACTGCATGTGGATTTGTCTGAATAGTGCCAAAAATATTTTGTTGTATTTCAGTACAATTTGAATTTCCAAATGGAAGGTTCAAAAATGGTGCAAGTGTTAATCTGGATAATGTTGCAGTTCCATAGGTATGTTGATCAATATTCGGTTGAAGCGATATCAACCCCTCCTTAATTGTTGGTGATTGCTGAAGTGACAAAGAAGCATTATTTGATTGTTTAGATGTTGAGTGATATGCCGAAGGTCGTCGTGGAGACATGAGTTGCAGGACAGGCATGTCAACCTCAGAATGGTCGCCTTTGACGACGGAAGCTGACCGAATATTGGAGTCATGAACTATCTCAACTGACTGGGCCTCGGGCTGTGCAAGGTTGCTCAAAGAAAAGAGTCGCGGAGATGGGTCGTCACAAAATCCAAGACTTTTCTCTAGTAAGGGTTGGCCCATCTCGTCAAGACTTTTGAGGATCGCTTTAGCATTTCCTCTCATCAGTGCGACGGACAAGCGCTGAAATAACTGACCCGCTGTGCTACAATACGGGGTACCGTTTCTACATGACATAGAACGAGCAATGAAACGAATTAGCTTTTCCCCTTGGGGGTTCCATCCTCCGTAAGTTTCAACAACTGCTGCCGTAAAACTGTATCCATTCTCCTCTAATTTGCGTTTATATTTCCTTTCCTTGACACAGGTGGCATACTTGCTTGCGGCATAGCCAGGGATCTCAGAAGCCATGGAAATATAAGCATTTTGTTGAGGGTTAGTTACGGCAAAATCAACTGCTAAAGGAGGGTCCTTATAAAATAGAATGTCCGCCGGTCTCTCTCGCAAACCACGAATAAGGTTGGGTACCTCCTTTGCCACCCTCAATCCAGCAGAAACCGCTGCTTGAAAGACTGTATCCCTCAAGCTATCATGTCGAATTCCAGGGTGGCCTCCAAACTGACATGTTAAGGCGTGGAAGCCGAATTTGTCTGCCATCCTAAGGCAGCGTCTGCATCGATAATCACTGTTCCAGAGAGACAACCCTAACCAAAGACGTAGTAGCACAACGAATTCATTTGGTGCCAAGTTCATATGTGTGGCTTTGCTAGGGACGGCCTGTAACCAAGCACACGCGTGTGGGCATGAAACTGCCAATAATCGGGCAGTATTGAAGCGATCGGCATTCTCCAATAGCCTGCTGCGCGACACTTCGTCAATGTGACAAGATAATCCTCGTTGATTTGTTTGCGGATTGCCTACATGTTGCGGAATAATAGATTTAACGAATTCGTACCCAGGGAAAGTTAAAGGGTCAAGATTTAATTGGCTAGCGACAGTGTCTACACTAGACAGGAAGGCTGCCTGAGAGTGTTGGAAGCAGCTTCGAAGGCCCAGTCCTCCCATCTTCAGCGGTAAGCAAGCTTGCATCCACGCCCACTTATCGGGTTGAATAGAAGTGATATTGCTAAAACACTTCAATATCAAGCGGTCGAACAAACGGAAAAACTCTTCGGCGAAGGCGGGGTCTATAGTGCGCATTAAATGGTTTACCCGTGGAGCGGATGCGCAGCTACGAAGCAGGATGAAAGCAACTTGTGGGTCAGGGAGATTTTCGAGCGAGTCCAGAGTTTGACGCAGGGATGGTAGAACAACATCGACAAGGTATCCCGAACAATGTTCCTTAGACCCGATGGGACTTCCAAGAATTGTAAAGTTTTTTGTGGTGTTGACCAATGTGATCCATGGGCATCTGTTCTTTATCAAGTCGACCTTGTCTTCCCTACCAATTACTTCGGTTTTTTTTCCAGTTAATAGACAGTCCAATCGCAGGAAAATTAGCAGCAAGACGAGCCAGAGCCTCGCCCACCGCAATAGGAGTACCGCCGATTATTCCGTCGTCGAGGTACCACCTATTTAAGCTGACACCTTCAATCTCCGATATCTGGACCACAATCGGATCAATCGCCAGGCAAAATAGAACTGGACCAAGAGGATCTCCTTGTTGTACCCCTCTTCGAGACTGAAGAGGTTTCAGGCTACCGAACCGAAGGCTTGAGGTAGTGCCGTAGCACCATGATGTCCAACGACTAATTTCTGGAAAATTCTTATCGATCGCGTTGACGAAGGAATCCCGGTTCAGCGTGTTAAAAGCATTAGCCAAGTCGATTTTAGCCCAAACCCAATTAACATTTTGATCATGAAGTTGTTGTAGCCGACGTGCTTGATGTACTATCTGTTCCATTCCGTTTGGCGTCGCTACACCGAGCTGGTGCGGATGGAGGGATTCGGCAAATCGCTGTCGAAGTTTGGAGCAAATACACTTAGCGCAAAGACGACGTAATGTCTCCCCAATGGCAATGGGGCGGATCCCTCCATCTGGTTTGTTCAATGCCATGAGATTAGCACCGGCGACAAAGGGCACGAGGTCTTTCGGGAGAGTACCAGCGATCATGTTGTTGACTAGTGATGTTAGGCGTTGAAGCAAAACCCCGTGATCTACCGACAGCATATCTCGAATATGTTCTGCCCTCAAACCTAAACAGCCAGGAGAGGAAGAGGGTGGGAATGATGATACTGCGGCCTCAACTATGTCTGAGTCAACCGACAAGGGGGTATTCAAAGATGGCTGTCCAGGACTTTGGAGAACATCATGTAAGGGGTGTAGCTCTGTCAGTTTACCGCGTAAAGATTCTGAAAATTCGCATGCACTATTCGACGTAAGGCGGCGCATCGCTTTTCCGAAATTGCCATTTCTCGCCAATTCGATGACTTCCATAAATTCATTTTTCTTATCATTAGTTCCTCTGAATTTCCTGGATGATCGAAGCCCCGAAGAGGAAAGGCAATCACGCTCTCTTCCATTTTCGAATTTGTCTATAAGCGCGTTGATATTAGATCTAGTGTTGTCTCCGGCATGGTGCCGACCTGAGGAAGTCTGTAGGCATAGCTTCGGAAAGCACAGCAAACGCTCCCAATCGTTGGATGAATTTGAGCACAATGCCTCTAGAATTAAAGAGGAAAAAACATTGGCAACTCGGCGGCGAAGATTCCAAGGAATGTGCTTGATCGTGTTAACTGGTTCCATCCAAACCCTATGAAGAAGCTCGAAGGATCTCTTTTGATTTTCGCAGCAGGAACTGTCTATCTTTTCAAACTGAAACGATGTCTTCGAGGTGTTCTCGTTAGCTTTTAAAAACTCAGGTATTGTGTCAGTTGATGCGATAACGTTGTGAGAGCTGGCTGTCGGTAGATGTCCTGATCCTGAGCAGCGCAAGTTCACAGGTCCGTGTACCCGAAGATGACCTGATGCGTTAAGGCGAAACGATCCGCCACAGACTGCGCAACTAGCCGTATTCGCTTGCATGTTATCCCAAGCTCGGTTTTGTATTAATTAATTGTAAGCCGTTGGTTCGAAGCTGATTATGTTTTGCTTGTATAGTTTGTTTCGTGTGTATATTAATTGTAAGTACTTTATTAATCAATTCTTTTTTTAACGTCTTTTTTTAATTAGTATAAATGCGTACAAATTGAAATGTAATTAAGAGTGTAAAAAAGAGTGTAAATAAATGCGTAAAAAAGTGCAATTTAAAGTGTTAAAAAAGTGTAAAGAAAAGTGTAAAAAGGAGTGTGAACTAGAGTGTAAGTAATAGTGTAAAAAAAAGTTTAAAAAAAAGTGTAACGAAAGAGAAAATAATATTGTAAATTTCAGCGTAAATTAAAGTGTTAAAAGAGAGCAAAAAAAGTGTAAAAAATAGTATAAAAATAGTAAAAAATGTATTAAAAAGTGGTAATAATAGTGTAAAAATAGTTTAAAAAAAAGTGAAAAAAGAGTAAAAAAGGTAAAAAAAGTGACGAAAATAATGCTAAAATGAGTGTAAAATATGGTGTAAAAATATGTTGAAAAAAGTGTAAAAAAGTGTAAATTATGGTGTAAAAATTTATGTAAACAAAATTGCAAATAAAAGTGTATAAATGCGTTTAGAAAATAGTGTAAAAAGGGGTGTAAACAAAAGGGTAAAACGACTTGAAAAAATGGTGTAAAAAATAGCAATAATAAAAGTGTTTAAACAGAGCAAAAAAAGTGTAAAACATAGTATAAAAAAAGGTTAATAAATGTGTTAACAAAGTGGAAATAAAAGTGTAAAAAAAGTGTAAATAACATTGTAAAAAAGGGTAAAAAATTGATTATAATAGTGACTATAAATAAAAGTGTAAAAAAAGTGTTAGTAAATGAGTAAATGAAAGTGTATATAATGTTGTAAATAATAGTGTAAATAATAGTTTTAACAAATTAGTATAAATGCGTAAAAATTGAAGTGTAATTAAGAGTGTAAAAAACGGTGTTAATAAATGTGTAAAAAAGTGCAATTTAAAGTGTTAAAAAAGTGTAAAAAAAGGTGTAAAAAGGAGTGTGAAATAGAGTGTAAGTAATAGTGTAAAAAAATAGTTTAAAAAAAAGTGTAACGAAGGAGAAAATAATATTGTAAATTTCAGCGTAAATTAAAGTGTTAAAAGAGAGCAAAAAAAGTGTAAAAAATAGTATAAAAAATAGTAAAAAATGTATTAAAAAAGTGGAAATAATAGTGTAAAAATAGTTTACATAACAGTGTAAAAAAAGGTATAAAAAGTGACGAAAATGATGTATAAATAAGTGTAAAATACAGTGTAAAAATATGTTGAAAAAAGTGTAAATAAAAGTGTAAGTAATGGTGTAAAAATTGATGTAAACAAAAGTGCAAAAAAAGTGTAAAAATGCGTTTGGAAAATAGTGTAAATAAGAGTGTATATAAAATTGTAAATAAAAGTGAAAAATATTGTGTAAAAATTAAAACTAAAAAAGTGTTAAAAAAGTGAAATTAAAGTGTAAAAAATAGTATTAAAATAGTAAAAAATGTATTGAAAAATTAGAAATAATAGTGTAATAATGATTAAAAAACAGTGTAAAAAATAGGCAAAATCAAAATATAAAAAGTGAAAAAAAGTGGGTAAATGAGTGTTTAAAGAAGTGTAAAAAATGTGTAAAGATATCTTGAAAAAAGTGTAAATAATGGTGTAACAAATGATGTAAATAAAAGTGCAAATAAAAGTGTATAAATGCATGTAGAAAATAGTGTAAAAAAGAGTGTAATTAAAAGTGTAAATAATAGCGAAAAAAATGGCGAAAATTATAGCAATTTAAAAAAGTGTTAAAACAGAGCAAAACGAGTGTAAAAAATAGTATAAAAAAGGTTTAATAAATGTGTTAACAAAGTGGAAATAAAAGTGTAAAAAAAGTGTAAATAACATTGTAAAAAAAGGTAAAAAATTGATTATATAAGTGACTATAAATAAAAGTGTAAAAAAAGTGTTAGTAAATGAGTAAATGAAAGTGTATAAAATGTTGAAACAATAGTGTAAATAATAGTTTTTACAAATTAGTAAAAATGCGTAAAAATTGAAGTGTAATTAAGAGTGTAAAAAAGAGTGTAAAAAAATGCGTAAAAAAGTGCAATTTAAAGTGTTAAAAAAGTGTAAAGAAAAGTGTAAAAAGGAGTGTGAACTAGAGTGTAATTAATAGTGTAAAAAATAGTTTAAAAAATAGTGTAACGAAAGAGAAAATAATATTGTAAATTTCAGCGTAAATTAAAGTGTTAAAAGAGAGCAAAAAAAGTGTAAAAAATAGTATAAAAAATAGTAAAAAATGTATTAAAAAAGTATAAATAATAGTGTAAAAAAAGTTTAAAAAACAGTGTAAAAAAGAGTAAAAAAGGTATAAAAAGTGACGAAAATAATGTTAAAATGAGTGTAAAATACAGTGTAAAAATATGTTGAAAAAAGTGTAAAAAAGTGTAAATTATGGTGTAAAAATTGATGTAAACAAAATTGCAAATAAAAGTGTATAAATGCGTTTAGAAAATAGTGTAAACAAGAGTGTAAATAAAAGTGTAAAAAAAGTGTAAATAACATTGTAAAAAAGGGTAAAAAAGTGATTATAATAGTGACTATAAATAAAAGTGTAAAAAAAGTGTTAGTAAATGAGTAAATGAAAGTGTATATAATGTTGTAAATAATGGTGTAAATAATAGTTTTAACAAATTAGTATAAATGCGTAAAAATTGAAGTGTAATTAAGAGTGTAAAAAAGGGTGTTAATAAATGTGTAAAAAAGTGCAATTTAAAGTGTTAAAAAAGTGTAAAGAAAAGTGTAAAAAGGAGTGTGAACTAGAGTGTAAGTAATAGTGTAAAAAATAGTTTAAAAAATAGTGTAACGAAAGAGAAAATAATATTGTAAATTTCAGCGTAAATTAAAGTGTTAAAAGAGAGCAAAAAAAGTGTAAAAAATAGTATAAAAAATAGTAAAAAATGTATTAAAAAAGTATAAATAATAGTGAAAAAAAATTTAAAAAACAGTGTAAAAAAGAGTAAAAAAGGTATAAAAAGTGACGAAAATAATGTTAAAATGAGTGTAAAATACAGTGTAAAAATATGTTGAAAAAAGTGTAAAAAAAGTGTAAATTATGGTGTAAAAATTGATGTAAACAAAATTGCAAATAAAAGTGTATAAATGCGTTTAGAAAATAGTGTAAAAAGGGGTGTAAATAAAAGTGTAAAAAAAGTGTAAAAAACATTGTAAAAAAGGGTAAAAAAGTGATTATAATAGTGACTATAAATAAAAGTGTAAAAAAAGTGTTAGTAAATGAGTAAATGAAAGTGTATATAATGTTGTAAATAATGGTGTAAATAATAGTTTTAACAAATTAGTATAAATGCGTAAAAATGGAAGTGTAATTAAGAGTGTAAAAAAGGGTGTAAATAAATGTGTAAAAAAGTGCAATTTAAAGTGTTAAAAAAGTGTAAAGAAAAGTGTAAAAAGGAGTGTGAAATAGAGTGTAAGTAATAGTGTAAAAAAATAGTTAAAAAAAGTGTAACGAAGGAGAAAATAATATTGTAAATTTCAGCGTAAATTAAAGTGTTAAAAGAGAGCAAAAAAAGTGTAAAAAATAGTATAAAAAATAGTAAAAAATGTATTAAAAAAGTGGAAATAATAGTGTAAAAATAGTTTACATAACAGTGTAAAAAAAGTAAAAAAGGTATAAAAAGTGACGAAAATGATGTATAAATAAGTGTAAAATACAGTGTAAAAATATGTTGAAAAAAGTGTAAATAAAAGTGTAAGTAATGGTGTAAAAATTGATGTAAACAAAAGTGCAAAAAAAGTGTAAAAATGCGTTTGGAAAATAGTGTAAATAAGAGTGTAAATAAAATTGTAAATAAAAGTGAAAAATATTGTGTAAAAATTAAAACTAAAAAAGTGTTAAAAAAGTGAAATTAAAGTGTAAAAAATAGTATTAAAATAGTAAAAAATGTATTGAAAAATTAGAAATAATAGTGTAATAATGATTAAAAAACAGTGTAAAAAATAGGCAAAATCAAAATATAAAAAGTGAAAAAAAGTGGGTAAATGAGTGTTTAAAAAAGTGTAAAAAATGTGTAACGATATCTTGAAAAAAGTGTAAATAATGGTGTAACAAATGATGTAAATAAAAGTGCAAATAAAAGTGTATAAATGCATGTAGAAAATAGTGTAAAAAAGAGTGTAATTAAAAGTGTAAATAATAGCGAAAATAATGGCGAAAATTATAGCAATTTAAAAAAGTGTTAAAACAGAGCAAAACGAGTGTAAAAAATAGTATAAAAAAGGTTTAATAAATGTGTTAACAAAGTGGAAATAAAAGTGTAAAAAAGTGTAAATAACATTGTAAAAAAAGGTAAAAAATTGATTATATAAGTGACTATAAATAAAAGTGTAAAAAAAGTGTTAGTAAATGAGTAAATGAAAGTGTATAAAATGTTGAAACAATAGTGTAAATAATAGTTTTTACAAATTAGTAAAAATGCGTAAAAATTGAAGTGTAATTAAGAGTGTAAAAAAGAGTGTAAAAAAATGCGTAAAAAAGTGCAATTTCAAGTGTTAAAAAAGTGTAAAGAAAAGTGCAAAAAGAGTGTGAACTAGAATGTAAGTAATAGTGTAAAAAATAGTTTAAAAAATAGTGTAACGAAAGAGAAAATAATATTGTAAATTTCAGCGTAAATTAAAGTGTTAAAAGAGAGCAAAAAAAGTGTAAAAAATAGTTAAAAATAGTAAAAAATGTATTAAAAAAGTATAAATAATAGTGTAAAAAAAGTTTAAAAAAACAGTGTAAAAAAGAGTAAAAAAGGTATAAAAAGTGACGAAAATAATGTTAAAATGAGTGTAAAATACAGTGTAAAAATATGTTGAAAAAAGTGTAAAAAAAGTGTAAATAATGGTGTAGAAATTGATGTAAACAAAAGTGCAAATAAAAGTGTAAAAATGCGTTTAGAAAATAGTGTAAACAAGAGTGTAAACAAAAGGGTAAAACGACTTGAAAAAATGGTGTAAAAAATAGCAATAATAAAAGTGTTTTAAAAGAGCAAAAAAAAGTGTAAAACATAGTATAAAAAAGGGTTAATAAATGTGTTAACAAAGTGGAAAAAAAAGTGTAGATATAGTGTAAAAAACATTGTGAAAAAGGGTAAAAAAGTGATTATAATAGTGACCATAAATAAAAGTGTAAAAAAACTGTTAGTAAATGAGTAAATGAAAGTGTATATAAAGTTGTAAATAATGGTGTAAATAAGAGTTTTATCAAATTAGTATAAATGCGTAAAAATGGAAGTGTAATTAAGAGTGTAAAAAAGGGTGTAAATAAATGTGTAAAAAAGTGCAATTTAAAGTGTTAAAAAAGTGTAAAGAAAAGTGTTAAAAGGAGTGTGAAATAGAGTGTAAGTAATAGTGTAAATAATAATTTAAAAAAGTGTTACAAAAGAAAAAAAATATTGTTAATGTAAGCGTAAATTAAAGTGTTTAAAAAGAGCAAAACAAGTGTAAAAAAATAGTATAAAAAAATAGAACAACATGTATTAAAAAAGTAGAAATAATAGTGTAAAAATAGTTAAAATAAGAGTGTAAAAAAGAGTCAAAAAAGGTAAAAAAATGTGACAATAATGGGGTTAAAATGAGTGTAAAATACAGTGTAAAAAAATGTGACAATAATGGGGTTAAAATGAGTGTAAAATACAGTGTAAAAAAATGTTAAAAAAATGTAAATAAAAGTGTATATAATGGTGTAAATAGTAATGTAAACAAAAGTGCAAATGAAAGTGTATAAATGCGTTTAGAAAATAGTGTAAATAAGAGTGTAAATAAAATTGTAAATCAAAGTGAAAATAATGGTGTAAAAATTAAAACAAAAAAAGTGTTAAAAAAGTGAAATTAAAGTGTAAAAAATAGTATTTAAATAGTAAAAAATGTATTAAAAAATTGGAAATAATAGAGTAATAATAATTAAAAAACAGTGTAAAAAAAGGCAAAAATAAAATATAAAAAGTGAAAAAAAGTTGGTAAATGAGTGTTTAAAAAAGTGTAAAAAATGTGTAAAGATATCTTGAAAAAAGTGCAAATAAAAGTGTAAATAATGGTGTAAAAAATGATGTAAATAAAAGTGCAAATAAAAGTGTATAAATGCATGTAGAAAATAGTGTAAAAAAGAGTGTAATTAAAAGTGTAAATAATAGCGAAAATAATGGCGAAAATTTTAGCAATTTAAAAAAGTGTTAAAACGGAGCAAAACGAGTGTATAAAATAGTATTAAAAAGGTTTAATAATAGTGTTAACAAAGTGGAAATAAAAGTGTAAAAAAGTGTAAATAACATTGTAAAAAAGGGTAAAAAAGTGATTATAATAGTGACTATAAATAAAAGTGTAAAAAAAGTGTTAGTAAATGAGTAAATGAAAGTGTATATAATGTTGTAAATAATGGTGTAAATAGTAGTTTTAACAAATTAGTATAAATGCGTACAAATTGAAGTGTAATTAAGAGTGTAAAAAAGAGTGTAAATAAATGCGTAAAAAAGTGCAATTTAAAGTGTTAAAAAAGTGTAAAGAAAAGTGTAAAAAGGAGTGTGAACAAGAGTGTAAAAAATAGTGTAAAAAATAGTTTAAAAAATAGTGTAACGAAAGAACAAATAATATTGTAAATTTCAGCGTAAATTAAAGTGTTAAAAGAGAGCAACAAAAGTGTAAAAAATAGTATAAAAAATAGTAAAAAATGTATTAAAAAGTGGAAATAATAGTGTAAAAATAGTTTAAAAAAAAGTGTAAAAAAGAGTAAAAAAGGTAAAAAAAGTGACGAAAATAATGCTAAAATGAGTGTAAAATACAGTGTAAAAATATGTTGAAAAAAGTGTAAAAAAAGTGTAAATTATGGTGTAAAAATTGATGTAAACAAAATTGCAAATAAAAGTGTATAAATGCGTTTAGAAAATAGTGTAAAAAGGGGTGTAAATAAAAGTGTAAAAAAAGTGTAAATAACATTGTAAAAAAGGGTAAAAAAGTGATTATAATAGTGACTATAAATAAAAGTGTAAAAAAAGTGTTAGTAAATGAGTAAATGAAAGTGTATATAATGTTGTAAATAATCGTGTAAATAATAGTTTTAACAAATTAGTATAAATGCGTAAAAATGGAAGTGTAATTAAGAGTGTAAAAAAGGGTGTTAATAAATGTGTAAAAAAGTGCAATTTAAAGTGTTCAAAAAGTGTAAAGAAAAGTGTACAAAGGAGTGTGAACTAGAGTGTAAGTAATAGTGTATAAAATAGTTTAAAAAATAGTGTAACGAAAGAGAAAAAAATATTGTAAATTTCAGCGTAAATTAAAGTGTTAAAAGAGAGCAAAAAAAGTGTAAAAAATAGTAAAAAAATAGTAAAAAATGTATTAAAAAAGTGGAAATAATAGTGTAAAAATAGTTTAAATAACAGTGTAAAAAAGAGTAAAAAAAGGTATAAAAAGTGACGAAAATAATGTTAAAATGAGTGTAAAATACAGTGTAAAAATATGTTGAAAAAAGTGTAAAAAAAGTGTAAATAATGGTGTAGAAATTGATGTAAACAAAAGTGCAAATAAAAGTGTAAAAATGCGTTTAGAAAATAGTGTAAACAAGAGTGTAAACAAAAGGGTAAAACGACTTGAAAAAATGGTGTAAAAATAGCAATAATAAAAGTGTTTTAAAAGAGCAAAAAAAAGTGTAAAACATAGTATAAAAAAGGGTTAATAAATGTGTTAACAAAGTGGAAAAAAAAGTGTAGATATAGTGTAAAAAACATTGTGAAAAAGGGTAAAAAAGTGATTATAATAGTGACCATAAATAAAAGTGTAAAAAAACTGTTAGTAAATGAGTAAATGAAAGTGTATATAAAGTTGTAAATAATGGTGTAAATAAGAGTTTTATCAAATTAGTATAAATGCGTAAAAATGGAAGTGTAATTAAGAGTGTAAAAAAGGGTGTAAATAAATGTGTAAAAAAGTGCAATTTAAAGTGTTAAAAAAGTGTAAAGAAAAGTGTTAAAAGGAGTGTGAAATAGAGTGTAAGTAATAGTGTAAATAATAATTTAAAAAAGTGTTACAAAAGAAAAAAAATATTGTTAATGTAAGCGTAAATTAAAGTGTTTAAAAAGAGCAAAACAAGTGTAAAAAAATAGTATAAAAAAATAGAACAACATGTATTAAAAAAGTAGAAATAATAGTGTAAAAATAGTTAAAATAAGAGTGTAAAAAAGAGTCAAAAAAGGTAAAAAAATGTGACAATAATGGGGTTAAAATGAGTGTAAAATACAGTGTAAAAAATGTTAAAAAAATGTAAATAAAAGTGTATATAATGGTGTAAAAAGTAATGTAAACAAAAGTGCAAATGAAAGTGTATAAATGCGTTTAGAAAATAGTGTAAATAAGAGTGTAAATAAAATTGTAAATCAAAGTGAAAATAATGGTGTAAAAATTAAAACAAAAAAAGTGTTAAAAAAGTGAAATTAAAGTGTAAAAAATAGTATTTAAATAGTAAAAAATGTATTAAAAAATTGGAAATAATAGAGTAATAATAATTAAAAAACAGTGTAAAAAAAGGCAAAAATAAAATATAAAAAGTGAAAAAAAGTTGGTAAATGAGTGTTTAAAAAAGTGTAAAAAATGTGTAAAGATATCTTGAAAAAAGTGCAAATAAAAGTGTAAATAATGGTGTAAAAAATGATGTACAAAAAAGTGCAAATAAAAGTGTATAAATGCATGTAGAAAATAGTGTAAAAAAGAGTGTAATTAAAAGTGTAAATAATAGCGAAAATAATGGCGAAAATTTTAGCAATTTAAAAAAGTGTTAAAACGGAGCAAAACGAGTGTATAAAATAGTATTAAAAAGGTTTAATAATAGTGTTAACAAAGTGGAAATAAAAGTGTAAAAAAGTGTAAATAACATTGTAAAAAAGGGTAAAAAAGTGATTATAATAGTGACTATAAATAAAAGTGTGAAAAAAGTGTTAGTAAATGAGTAAATGAAAGTGTATAAAATGTTGTAAATAATGGTGTAAATAATAGTTTTAACAAATTAGTATAAATGCGTAAAAATTGAAGTGTAATTAAGAGTGTAAAAAAGAGTGTAAAAAAATGCGTAAAAAAGTGCAATTTAAAGTGTTAAAAAAGTGTAAAGAAAAGTGTAAAAAGGAGTGTGAACTAGAGTGTAAAAAATAGTGTAAAAAATAGTTTAAAAAATAGTGTAACGAAAGAACAAATAATATTGTAAATTTCAGCGTAAATTAAAGTGTTAAAAAAGAGCAAAAAAAGTGTAAAAAATAGTATAAAAAATAGTAAAAAATGTATTAAAAAGTGGAAATAATAGTGTAAAAATAGTTTAAAAAAAAGTGTAAAAAAGAGTAAAAAAGGTAAAAAAAGTGACGAAAATAATGCTAAAATGAGTGTAAAATACAGTGTAAAAATATGTTGAAAAAAGTGTAAAAAAAGTGTAAATTATGGTGTAAAAATTGATGTAAACAAAATTGCAAATAAAAGTGTATAAATGCGTTTAGAAAATAGTGTAAAAAGGGGTGTAAATAAAAGTGTAAAAAAAGTGTAAATAACATTGTAAAAAAGGGTAAAAAAGTGATTATAATAGTGACTATAAATAAAAGTGTAAAAAAAGTGTTAGTAAATGAGTAAATGAAAGTGTATATAATGTTGTAAATAATGGTGTAAATAATAGTTTTAACAAATTAGTATAAATGCGTAAAAATTGAAGTGTAATTAAGAGTGTAAAAAAGGGTGTTAATAAATGTGTAAAAAAGTGCAATTTAAAGTGTTAAAAAAGTGTAAAGAAAAGTGTAAAAAGGAGTGTGAACTAGAGTGTAAGTAATAGTGTAAAAAATAGTTTAAAAAATAGTGTAACGAAAGAGAAAATAATATTGTAAATTTCAGCGTAAATTAAAGTGTTAAAAGAGAGCAAAAAAAGTGTAAAAAATAGTATAAAAAATAGTAAAAAATGTATTAAAAAAGTGGAAATAATAGTGTAAAAATAGTTTAAATAACAGTGTAAAAAAGAGTAAAAAAAGGTATAAAAAGTGACGAAAATAATGTTAAAATGAGTGTAAAATACAGTGTAAAAATATGTTGAAAAAAGTGTAAAAAAAGTGTAAATAATGGTGTAGAAATTGATGTAAACAAAAGTGCAAATAAAAGTGTAAAAATGCGTTTAGAAAATAGTGTAAACAAGAGTGTAAACAAAAGGGTAAAACGACTTGAAAAAATGGTGTAAAAAATAGCAATAATAAAAGTGTTTAAACAGAGCAAAAAAAGTGTAAAACATAGTATAAAAAAGGGTTAATAAATGTGTTAACAAAGTGGAAAAAAAAGTGTAAATATAGTGTAAAAAACATTGTAAAAAAGGGTAAAAAAGTGATTATAATAGTGACCATAAATAAAAGTGTAAAAAAACTGTTAGTAAATGAGTAAATGAAAGTGTATATAAAGTTGTAAATAATGGTGTAAATAAGAGTTTTATCAAATTAGTATAAATGCGTAAAAATGGAAGTGTAATTAAGAGTGTAAAAAAGGGTGTAAATAAATGTGTAAAACAGTGCAATTTAAAGTGTTAAAAAAGTGTAAAGAAAAGTGTTAAAAGGAGTGTGAAATAGAGTGTAAGTAATAGTGTAAATAATAATTTAAAAAAGTGTTACAAAAGAAAAAAAATATTGTTAATGTAAGCGTAAATTAAAGTGTTTAAAAAGAGCAAAAAAAGTGTAAAAAAATAGTATAAAAAATAGTAAAACATGTATTAAAAAAGTAGAAATAATAGTGTAAAAATAGTTAAAATAAGAGTGTAAAAAAGAGTAAAAAAAGGTAAAAAAATGTGACAATAATGGGGTTAAAATAAGTGTAAAATACAGTGTAAAAATATGTTAAAAAAGTGTAAATAAAAGTGTATACAATGGTGTAAAAAGTAATGTAAACAAAAGTGCAAATGAAAGTGTATAAATGCGTTTAGAAAATAGTGTAAATAAGAGTGTAAATAAAATTGTAAATCAAAGTGAAAATAATGGTGTAAAAATTAAAACAAAAAAAGTGTTAAAAAAGTGAAATTAAAGTGTAAAAAATAGTATTAAAATAGTAAAAAATGTATTAAAAAA